>LOEQ01010983.1:2166-24871 GCA_001685075.1 Bramus lutescens
TGCAGCCGCACTCCCAGGAGGAAGGCACATACTGTGAGCACCAGCTTACCCAGTGACAAATTGGTGACTCAGCTCAGAAGAGTTGGAAATGGATTCCCATTACTCTGTGTAGGCAGAGCTGGGGACCAGACTCAGGTTTTCATACACACTAGACAAGCAGTACCAACTGAGCTACAGCCCAACCCTATAATGAAGCGCTCTTGGACTATTTAATCTGCTTCTAGGAATTTATCCCAAGAACAAAGTCAGCTAAACCACACTCCACCATACCAGCACACACTCAACCACACCATGTGACTTGATGGAAAAGTAGCCAGAATGATGCACTCTGAGCCAGTCATGCAGTCTTCATGGGAAGAGGTCTGGAGAAGGAATGAAGGCTCTGCTCGGCACAGCCTTTTCCAGATGCTCAAACAGCTCTGACTGTACACTCAGTGGCATCTATGCTCAGCCAAGTATTAGCTATGGATACAAAAGACAAAGTGTGCAACAATGAATAATTAATCCAATAAGTCATAGTGTTTAGTGGAATATTNTACAGTTTGTGTGTTGTTATTTCGGGGTATAAGCTAGCCGTGTGGGAGCTGGGCAGTCGAAAAGCAGGCCCACTCCCCTTATTACTACAGCACTATTTATGTGCAAACACACACACGCTCATACACACACACACAAAGAGCAAGTAGGATTTTTAAAAGCCACTTTCTACTTTTGTAATCGTTTTTAATAAACTACCAAAAGCTTTTCTTTTTGACAGCTATTTGATCTTGTTAAAAATATAATAAAACGTCAGACAAAAATATACATGTTCTTTCTTCGCTCCATTTAACACAGCATTTTCTTTCAAAATGTTCTGCTTGTTAAAAGTGCGAGCTATTTTTATTTTGGTAACCAGGATTGCAGTTGAGTAATCTCTCACCAGCACCTTGGAGAACTGTACTTTTTACCAAAGGCCTAAAAGTATATTCTACTAAAAGCCGTGTTTCCAAACGGAAATGTCCATTTAATATAATAGAGCACAGCTCTACTTACACACTAAGACTGTGAGGAAGCAACAGCCTATGGTGAGAGGAAAGAAAGAAGAGTTTGAAATCAGGAGATGAGAAAGTTCTGTGGGAGAAACGGGGCTCCCTAGTAAAGGCTGGACGACAGCCATCTTGGTCTGGGCTATGGGGTCAACTCTGGCTGGACAAGTAAGCCAGAGCCTCCTGGTACTGCTCAGGTTCTGTGGGTGGTAGAAAATTATCACCATGGCATGGCCTCTGTGACAACAGAAGATATAGCTATACAGAAAGTTTCCTCTGGGCTCATTTTGCCTCACCAAAAGAAAAAAAAATCACTATCGCTTCTTAGAGTTCACTATTTATCTTGCATGCTTGCAAATGTGACAGATATAGTTTGTCTAAATCTCCAAGATACAGCTCTGGGAAATAGATGGTTTCCATAGACAGAAAGGATGGGAGGTGAAAGGAAAAAAACAACAGTCAGGGCTGGACTAAATGTCTCTTTCACATCAATTTGCTAAACATTGTGTTCTTGAGAAGAACCTGAGTCCTCTGGAAGATGACTGATAAAACAATGAACATTCAGATGTCGGTGTCCTTGAGTACAATTCTGAATGAGAGCTCACTTGGCATTCAATGAAAAGTAAATCTCACCTGCTGCAGCAGGTCCTGCATCCTCCTCCCCTATGCCCTGAGCTTACAATCATTTGTCCAAAGTCACAAAGCTGGGACCAGAACTCACTCTTGCTGATCTCCGTTACTTTCTATAACTAAGCATCATCAAAACCTATACAGATGTCAATAAAAACTCAGTATCCTATCTTGGGAGGTCAACTATTCAAACATTTCATTTTTAAAAAGAAATAAAAATAACAAACAGAATAAAGCTTCATAAAGTATAACTATATTTGGTTCTGTTGAGTTGATATGAACACATTAAGAAACATTAAGGGTTTTTTTGTTGCTTTTTTTTTTAATTCACTCGGCTCTTCCTCTCTTGTTCCAAAACAGTTTCTGGGCACTATCCAATAACTTTAGAGCCACATTATAAAAACAAACTTCAAGATGACTTTCGGCAAGTTTTAGCCACTCTGGAAGGTAAAGAAATAGCAGTCTGAGGCCTGTGGACTCCAAACCCCATGCCTCCTGCCCATTTCTTTGTGGGAGTGCAAAGCCTGCTTTATAGGGGACTCAGCCTCTCTGAATAGAAAGGCTGGCTTCTCTATCAGCTGCAAACTTAGCAGGGCTCACTACATCAACCTCGGAAAAGCATGATCTACAAAGTAACGGAAGAATTATGTTTTAAAAGGAACCACTAAGACTACTACCACTAAAACATGTATTCACTCTTGTGCTGAGATGCAGTGACCTATTGCCTATGATTCCGGTAAAAGCCAAAGTCGTGAATAGATTCTCACCAAGCTGCACACACTTGCTCAGTAACAGGGAGGCCTCTACTCTCAAAGGAAAAGGCAGACATTAGCCACGAGCATTTCTCTGTGCTCCCTTATAACTTTATATCACTTTGAAGCATTATGGTTTTTAACTTGTACTAGTTGAAGTCTGCCTTTTCCCAGACTGGGGGAAGCTCTTGCATGGGTCCGCTAAGATCCGGGGCACAAACTGTTCCCAAACATATGACTCAGCAAGTATCAGTGTAGGCATACAGCAGTGAAGATAATTGCCGCAAATGTCATGATATGCCAGCATAATTTCCACTAATAACAACACTGCTCTATGTACAGATTAAAAGGGAAGAGTCAGCCAGGTGGTGGTGAAGATCGCCTTTAATCCCAGCACTGGGGAGGCAGAGGTAGGCGGATCACTGTGAGTTTGAGACCAGCCTGGTCTACAAGAGCTAGTTTCCAGGACAGGCTCCAAAGCTGCAGAGAAAATCAGGGGAGGGGGGGTCTATAATATTAGAACCAATTTTTTTAAGCCTGGGGTCTCAAGGCCATCTCTTTCTGAAGCTGAAAAAGGAAGTCTTTATAAGGGGAGACTTATTTCACAACATTCACTACAACAGCGATACAGTAGAAACCGGGTTGGAATGAGCTTTCCCATTATTTAAACCATTCTCTTTTCCTCCTAAACTCCCTTTCCCATTACTACCTGAGGTCAGGTTCAGTTTAAATTATTGCTGAACAAAGAAGGTGCAACAATTCCAGGCGCAGCCAACAGTTATTCATAAGCCTAGCCTGAACATTTAGAATCATCTTAGGGAGCCCTGCCTGGACCAGTGAAATCCTTTCTTCTAGACAAGGGGCCCAAGCCTTTTCATCTGTTCCCAAAGTTTCCCAGATGTTCTCTCATTCAGCTTTCTGAATGTGGGTATTCTTTAGTCAATATTCCATGATGTGACTTTTGCCAAGAGTCCATTTTGGTCTTCCAAACCATTATATTCTAGTTTCAGAACTATTTTTCTAAGAAGTAGATTGCTACTGAACATTATTGTTGATGAAAGACAGGCTAGATTTGAAACAAAAAAGAAAGGAAATCCAATCTCAAGAAACTGAACAAATGTCCCGGGTGTTAGATCTTATTTGGTCAACTGGTCAAAAACTGGATTCTCCATATTTAATTCAGAGACTTGCTTGCTAAGCATGCGTAAAAGAAAATAAACATCAAATTAAAGTCACCATGAGAAAAAGAAGATTATTCAACTGGGACTCAAAAAATCTGGATCATGTTTAGAAGCTAATAGTTAAGGGACATGGGACCTTGAACTTGTCACTACTCTGTCTCATTTTTCCCATCAGAAAACATCCTCTCCCAGCATTGTATCAATCTGCCTGCGTGTATATTTAATAAAAAGTCATCAATCAAAACACCTGAAAAGATGCATTGTTCTTCCGTCACATTAACAAAATGATGGGGTAGACTGTTTTTCCCTCGGACCCAAGAACGCCAGATTGGAAAAGCCACGTTATAAACTCTTTTGAAAAGTACAAAGGCTAGAACAAGAAGAACAGCGCTGTGGGAAAGCTTCACTCCAATGAAAACACTGACAAGCCTGGGGAGGATCGATTGTTTATGATCCTGCTCTCTGGAGACTGGAATTCTCGGATACACCAGATGGTTTTATTTATACAGCAAAAGTTCAGCTCCAGTGAGGTGCTGCGCACAATTCACACGCAAATAAAAGACACTGTATTTAGCCATGCAGTCACATCCTTGCCTGGAAGACTGATAGCCTTTGTTGCTGATGAGCCTTTCCACAAGGTGTATGCGTATATTTCAGGAGGTCAGCCTCTTTTCAAAGGAACACCACCTTCCTGATATAGCTAAGTGGTCGACAGGAACTAGAATTGAACGCAAGAAAGTTTCAGCCATCTCTGGTTCTCCTCTGCTCGGCGCATGACAAGTCACGCTTAATTTACTCTTTGATGTCCCTGTACAATCCCGTCTCCTCAAATAGCGTTGTTGAAAATGAAAAAGAAGGCCCATCCCCCTTCCCCAGCCAAATATTTCAAGCTGCATCCTGTATCAAGTCCTGGCGCTAAGTCAACTTCTTTAGCCCAATTTAGAGCACGTGGCAGCGATCCAACTCATTGTGGCTGTTTGTGGACCCCAGATCATGTTTCAAAAAGAAGAGGCAGGGATCTGCTGACCTTCTCGGGACAGTGGAGAACAGCTTTTCTCCTGATCTTTCTGCTAACATTAGCTCCTCATCTGGTGCCAAGATTGCATGAGGCACCAGTCGTGTCAGCCTTTTCCAGGTCCTCCTCCGAGAGGTGCGGGCCTTCCTGTCACCCGCTGAGTTTCAGTTTTGGAATGCCTTTCCCTTTCAGATCCAAGGAAGCTGGGTTTTATTCACATGTGAGATCAAGCTCAAGGCCACTCTTAATCGAGCTGCTCTGTTATTAATAGTGTACGCCTGCCTGCTGTCACTGTCTGTATCCTCCGAAGGGCAGTGAGATTCAAAACAAAGACATAGTAAGAGCATTCGAAAAGCAACAAGCCTAGAACTTCTATCCTATGAAATTCCCTCAGTCACTGGGGCGCTCTTTCCCGTCAATGTCTCATCCATCGATCATTTCTTTAAAATGTGGCATTCATTCTTGCTGGGCTCAAGCCCTCCTCTGCTTTGCTTCTACTTGATCTTCAAGAACAGAATGGCTGATGCAGACTTGACACACAAGAGGTCTAAAGGAGCAGAATTTCACCTTCTAGGTCCTTTCTTACTCATGCAGATACTTAACAGAATATGAAAAATAACCTTGCCCTTGGCTCTGCAAGTCTCTAAATCAGGAATTCTGATTCTCAATCTGAAAGGGCCTTCAGGAACATTTGCTTTGGTCAGCTCCTACCTTATAAGCATAGAAGTCTGTGTTAATCTGAAGATCCTAGGAGTAATAAATGTGGTCAAAGTAGCCATTGGCTTTCCTGGAGTTGATTCTTACTATAAGAAGGTTCTGTTTCCTGCACTGATGGTATCTTCTTCCTATCTCCCTAAACAAATAATTTTGAGGTCGATGAAAAATGAGAAAAGAGAGTGGAATTAGTTCACCCTGTCTTGTTTGTTTCCATGAGGGCTCTCACCGAAAGGAAAAGATGAGTCAGTCCCCCAGCACCATTCCATATTTGGCAGTTGGGACTCTTGGCTATTACAACCAAAAGAGGGCAGCAGAGTTTGAATTCTCAGGAACCAAAATTCTTGGGTCTCTCGCTGAACTCTTTGCCATAGCAAGGCAGTGTCCTCTGTGTCGTGTGCAATATAAAAAGAAAGAGATACATAACAGATATACAAAACTAAGGAAAGAATAATAGAGACCTGGAAATAGCAGCTAGAACAGTGCTATGTGTTTGTGAGGACCAGAGAAGAAGACTGAAGGGGATGAAAATGATTATCGGGTTGTTTTGCTTGGCTTGAAATGTAATGAAAACCACTCAAAGCTTTTAAATATTTTTTTTTAATAATGAGTGGAGAGCATGTGTGCGGGCTTGCGCGCATGCACGTGCGTGTGTACAACACCATCTGGAAGTAGAGGTCAGGGGACAACCTGTGGGAGTCAGCCAGTCCTTTTCCTTCTGCCCTGTGGGACCTGAGAGTTGAACTCGGGTCATCAGGCTTGATAACTCATGCTTTTACCCACAGAGCCAGCCCCCAAAGCTTTCAGGTAAGCAATATGACTACTCTGTCTCTGGGGAACGATGCATCTGAGTGGGATGTATCCAAGACAGTGAAGCAGGATGAGAGGGGGAAAGTGCAGAAGGAAAACCAGGGGGTAAGATAAAAGAAAAAAAGAAAAAAAACTTTGTAAAAGGTGAGGAATTGAAGCAGAGAGATCAGCCAGTGAGATAGGAAGATGGGCCTGGTGGGGGACACTATGAAACACAGACGATATATCTTTATTGAATAGCTGAAGGCCAAAAGGGACTGAGGTAAACCCCGGGTTTCTTATCTGAAATTTAATCACAGACTGAAACCTTTAGCCTGTTAGGAATCCAGGAAGAAACAACTCACTTGGAAGAAACAGTAGTGAGTTCAGCTCTAGAAACACTCCTCCTTCAGAGAAATTAAGCCATTGCTACACTGATGCGACACAATAGGGTGCAGAAGGAAATTCAGAAAGGGCATTAACCCAAAGACTGTTTTGAGAGCTAGTCATGGATGCCTACTGTAAACTCTTTTTCTCCCAGATGGAATCGTAGTGATGACTATAGGACTCACAGTGCTGCGCGTTCATGACCTATGCCCTGTTGACTTCACCCAACTCTGTCTTTCTTTATTCTACTATTATTTCAGTCGTGTCTCATAGCAACATTTTGGACAACAGCTGTCCACACAAAGATGATGATTTCATAAGATTGTGTCTGCTAGTGGTAGCATAGCCATTCAGTTTGTGGAAATACTCTAATGGTCAATGACAATTAATGCATTTCTTGGAATGCATACGATTGTTAAGGAATGTCTTACTATGTTTGTACCTTGTTGTAGGGCTACCACAAATCTTTCTGTAATATATTGTGAAAGCATCAACCAAATCTTCTTATTATATTTTCCTACATAAGTCTGAAGACACAGCCATTTGTCATTTGTAAAATACATATCACTAGCATTTATTGAAGACATGTGCTCAACACTAAAGTTTTGTAGATATCATTTCACTTAATCATAGGATTAATAAAGCAGCATTCTGAGGTCATTGTGTCATGATCCCATTTCACAGATAAGGAAATTGCAACACTATGAGATTAATATTAACTTGTAATAGGACAAACCTTGCATCACAATCCAAGTGGGCTGACCTCAGAGTCAATGTCCCTAAACACTATACCCTACTTCCTCTCTGTCCCTTATCAATACATCATTTCCTTCTGGCTCACCTTGCATATCTCATAGCATGGAGAGTTAGCTATTTTCTCATATTGAATGAAGGGGGGCTTCCAGAGATGGGAACTTATGTCAAGAAGCTGACTGTCCTCTTGAAAGACATTTCTAACTTCAATTATTAAATTACTAACTTCAAGAAGAGTAAGCTTATTCTTCTCTTTTCTAAAACTGAATTAAATCTTCTGAGTCCCTACACCAAGGTAGACTAGTGACAGTCTAATATCTGTCATTTGGGTGACCAAGTTGCTCTTTACATATTGGATATCCGTAACAGAAAAAAAGGAGTGTGTGTTGTGGGGGGTGGCCATGAAGCCAGCTTTGCTTATGAGTCTTTCTGCAATTCAAATTTGTCTTGCAGCTTCAAAAGAGCCCTTTGGTGTTGTTCTTTCCACCCCACCCCCAGTAACTAACTCATCAAATCATGCATGAGGGTTCAACTCTAACTAAAAGATGACAGCTTGGACTCCAGTGTTCCTGGAGAGTCAAGAATCACATGCCTCCAGCTCTGGGTAGCACAAGCCTATGCAGACTACCTCAGTTTCAGGAATGTTAATTACTTTTTCCCCTAGATGGACCATTTCTCCCTCCTCCAACCATTGAAGAGAGGATTCTCCTCTTCCCAGAAAGCCTACTTTCAGATGTGAGAAATTAAACTAGGAATAAACAATACAAGTAAAGATGGTGGCTTTGTCAGTAGGGCAGAAAGAGTCAGAAGTAAAGGGTGTTTTGAGAATTTCCATAAAGTTATTTGCCGTGGAAGTCACAGCACTATACAGTGTCAACTCTGAGCTTTAAATGTATAACAGAAAAGAAAAATAGTGATCATCGAAATATTGTTTGTGTCTGAAATGCTTGGTTAGTTTGGGTTTTATACTGTAGTCTAGCCATGAAGGCTACAGGTGCCTTTTCATTAGTCAAGAAGTTGCCTTTCATCCTAACATCAACATAAGTCCATATGAAAATAGGGGCGTTCCTATAATAACATCATGATTTTCACTTTTGAGGACTTTCATTTTAGTTTAGTCTAGTGTTCTTGAGATAATGTCTAACTCTGTAGCCCAGGTTGGTCAAGGAATCCAGTCAAACTGGCCTCAAACTGACATCAATCCTCCTACCTCAGCCTGCCAAGTGCTAAAACTGCAGGTGTTAGTCGCAATGCCTGACTGTGAACATTTTTTTAAAACTATCATTACTAGATAAAATAAGATATAGCAGTGGTTCTCAACCTTCCTGAGAACGACCCTTTAATAGAGTTCCTCATGCTGTGGTGACCTCCAACCATAAAATTATTTTATTGCTACTTCATAACTATAATTTTACTACTGTTATTAATGGTAATATAAATAGCTGATTGCAGGGTCTCTGATATGTGACCTCCCAAAAGGTCACAACACACTAAAGAACAGCTTTAGTTTTCAATATTTTTGAAAGAAATGGCTTATAAGAATGTTCCATGCCCGCTATTCTTTATAACAATTTTTATTGACTATAGTATTCATTTGAGTAGATTTTTATCTTACCCTACTTAATCTTTTTTATTGTTGCTTTCAGCCTACCTGACATTTCATTATTATAGGACATATCTCAAAAAATAATATTTACCAACTAAAAGATCACCTTGTAATACATTCTTTAAATATTAAGGTCAAAGATTATTAAGATATTCATGAATATTCATGTGGAAATTTTATTTCCAGAGAAGTTTTTACTAGTTCATAGTGCCAGTTAGTATGTAGAAGCAGGTCCATTCATTTAGCCATTTGATAAATACTTAATATGTACCCATTATATACTCTGCTGTCGTTTCTGTCAGAGAGTTTAATGTCTAATAAAGAAGACACTGAAATAAAAGTAAACTACAACTCCCAGTCCTTGGATGTTCCATCAGAAGACCAGGCCATAAATGTGTATTTTAATAGATAGGAACATGTGTTGATGGCTTCTGGGTAATGGTCGTTATAACCAATAATACATTAGAAAGATTAATTTGGCCACCGGCTATTAGAGAGATGGTTGGAGAATGTGAATGGTGCTGGGGAAAATTGTGTGGAGCCTTAAAGCAATGAGTGAGGTTTTACCCAGCTTAAAGCAGCTGCCAGTGTGTAGTTACGATTGAGCTGATCAACATTCCACATCCCATCATGTATGGAGAAGTGGCTCAGGAGGACTAACTGATGGTTGATGAGCTACTGGTGTTTACTACTGGATGAACAGGTGTCACTTTTCATCAGTGGGATAGCCACTGGTAAGTTTGCATATTCCAGTTTTAAAAAAAGAAAAGGAAGAAAACCTTGACTCATGCTCATGTATGCTATCCTAATTAAGCTCACTGGGTCATTGCAAAAGGCATAAAAGCAGAAGGGGAATGTTTTTCAAAAGATAGAGAGGTTCAGATGGAAGAAAAGAGAAAATAACAGAAGTAAATATGATAAAAATATACTACATTCATTAATGAAGTTGTTAAATCTACCACATAAATAGACTACAGAACAAAAACCCTATGATCATCTCCTTAGATTCAGAAAGGCCTTTGATAAAATTCAATGTCTATTTATGATAAAAATCCTGAAGAGAATAGGAATATAGTGGGTGTATCTCAACATAATAAGGGCAACAGACAGGAAGCTCAGAGACAACTTGACCCTAAACAGAGAAAACTCAAAGCATTTCCTCTAAAATCAAGAGTCAAGGCAAAGATTCCTTCTCTCCCTGTTCCTGTTAAACAGATTACTTGAAGTCTTAAACAGCAATAAGATGAGAGCAATATAGATAAATAAAAGGATATTAATAGAAAAGTAAGAATTCAAAGTATCTTTATTTGCAGATAACGTGGCTCTATAGTCTCCACCAGAAAATTCATATAGTTAATAAAGATATTCAGCAAAGTAGCAGGATACAGAGTTAATACACAAAAACAGTGACTTTTGTATATATAAGCAACAAGCACACCAAGGGAGAAATCAAGGAAACAATCCCCTGAACATGTATTGGCATGATTAATACCATGAATATGGCATCCTACCAAAAACCATCCTCAGATTCATTGGAATCTCCATAATAACTCTAATATAATTCTTCACAGAAAAATTTTAAAAATCTTAAACTTCATATGGAAACACAAAAGACCCAGGATAGCCAAAACAATCTTAAACAACAACACATACACACACATACAAAACTGCTAGAGGAATCACCATTCCAGAATTCAAGTTGTACAATACAGCTATAATAATAAAAACAGAATGGTACTGGCAAAAAAAAAGACTCATTGATCAATGTAACAGACTTGAGGACCCACACATAAACCCACACTTTTAAATCCACCTGATTTAAGAGCCAAAAATATGAATTGCAAAAAGATAGCATCTTCAACAAATGGTGCTGATATGATCAAAATGGAAAGCTACGTGTAGAACGATGGAATTTGATCCTTATTTCTCAGCCTGAACAAAACTCTTCTCCAAATGGATCAGGGACCTCAACATATTTGATGTGGGATATCCTTCTGTATATGTGTTGCTCTTCTTGGTTAATGAATAAAGCTTCTTTGGCCTATGGCAGGGCAGAATATAGCCAGGTTGGACAAGATATAGAAAGAGAGTAGGCAAAGTCAAGGCGATGCCATGTAGCTTCCTAAGAAGGCAGATGTCACATAGCCGCCTAAGAAATAAGAAGTAACAAATCACAAGACTTGAGGTAAAACATAAAATAATAGAAATGGGTTAATTTAAGATATAAGAGGTATCCAGGAACATGTCTAAGCTATTGGCCAAGCAATGTTGTATTAATATAGTTACTGTGTGATTATTCACATCTGGGCAGCCAGGAATGAAAGAGTAGCCTCTGCTAACAAAATGACTCAACAACATGGGCCAACTACATCCACATAAAACCTGAGAGAGCTTGGGAAGGAATTCTAGACACAAAAGAACAGAGTTTGGCACAGCTTCTTGGTAGCAGCATTTTCTTGTGTGATCTCTGTGTACTAGAGGCAAGCAGAGGCACAATTTCCTTAAGAGAAGGCTTCCTGATTCAGTGGTAGCAGCAAAACCTGCACAGCTCCTTTAAGAAGGCTTCCTGGTTCCTGTGGGAGGTCCTACACGTAGATGGGGTTTGTGAGCAGCATGCTACTATTTGCTAAATGGTGACACATAGACTCACTATGTCCCTGGAGCTGGAGTAGTGAGCATGGCTCACAGAGCTGGCAGTGAACATACCTCTGCCATGTTGGACCAGAAGGAGCCAATAAGTCCTAGCCACGAAGTGCTCCTGATCAGAAAATGATTACAGATACACAAAAAAGGACAGATTCAGACAGAAATAAATCTCTGAACAGGTCAAAGTGTGTTTAAAAAATGTACCTAGGCTTGAGAGAAAGAGAAGAAAAAGAGTATAGACAGTTAAAAAGAGAGTTTTTAAATATAAAACAAAGTTTTTAAAGAGACAGTAAAATGATATAAAAGAGTAAAGATAGTAATAGATCAAAAGAGTAAAGAAAAATAAGCCACGTAAGGATGGAATATACACAGAGAGTCTGCATTATGTATACTATTGTATTTTATTTGACTGTTTTGATTGCAGAACGACATTTATTTCCGGGGGCTACTGAGGTAAACCAACATATATATTTTAAAGGTATCTTGACTTCAAAATTTGAGTCTAAGGATAAGTTACTTTGGAAAAGATGTTCTTCTTTTGTTTCCACAGAGGATGGGAACCTATGGATTTCTCCAGGCTAATGTGGTTTGATGGAACAAGATCCCCCTAAAAGGTCTCCATGAACCCTAAAAATATTTTGCCCAATAAACAGCATGAAGCAGTTTGGAGAAAACTACATCCAAATTCCCAAAATGATTTTTTATAAATATTTGCTTTTATTTAAAGGCAGATATAATATAGAAATGAATACTTTACATTGGCATGGATCTTGGTCTATTGATCCATATTTAAGGTTGATTTTGTTACACTGTATACATATATATTTTACTCTTGTTTAAAGTATTATGTTTGTGCAGCTCATTTAAAATGTAATGTATAGTTAAGAAATACAGATTAATAGGTAGTCAATTATAATAGTCAATCTTATAGACATGTTAGTTAGGTTTTCTAAATATACAGAGATATATTTCACTTATATGGATAATATTCAACACTTCAAGACCTACAAACTATGGCAATTAAAAGATTTTAAGAACTTAGACTTTTCCCAATAGTGAGACATGTCTGCTTCTGGCAGCACCAATTACTTCACAGAGGTTGATAGGCATTGAAGAAACTTGTTAGGAATTTACCTTCAATGTGACAAGGCTAGCCATTTGGGCAAGACTACTTAATAGTATTCTGTATGAACTGGACATATAGGACCCACAGAAAAGTGACTGCTGAACTTTCCAAAAAATGTAATGGTCCTTCAGGTTTCCTGCTTCACAGAAGAAACTGTTGAACATTCCGCAGGACACAGAAGTAAGCAACTGATGAACTTTGGCAATATAAAGAAGAACAGATCTTCAAATTTCCTGTTTCACTACATAGTATGCCAGATATTATTGGCCTATAGGCTGAAGATAGAAGAACATTACAGAAGAATTTGGGGTGACTGTCCAGTCATCTGGTTGTCTCTGTCAATTCTAGAACTTTGGAAGTTACTTACAATGGGGTTCTTGTTTTACTTCTGGGGTCTTTGAAGAGTCAAAAACAGAAAACTATAGTTTTCCTTAGTTATGTTAAAATATAAATTAGATATAAAATTTTAGACTCATAAAGATACGATAGATGACAGAGTATTTTCCTTAATCTGTCAAATGTAAATGAAATAAATATTGTAACTATAATTCTTTCTTGTATATACAATTTTACTATGTTAAAGTTAAAACCTTATTTTTTATTTAGACAGAAAATCAGATACAATGTGGAATGTCCTTCTGTATATGTGTTGCTCTTATTGGTCAATAAATAAAACTGTTTTGACCTATGGCAGGGCAGAATATAGCCAGTCTGAAAGAGATATAGAGAGAGAGTAGGCAGAATCAAGAAAACCCCATGTAGCTGTCTAAGAAGTAAAATGTAACAAATCATGAGCCTTGTGGTAAAACATAAAATATAGAAATGGGTTAATTTAAGATGTAAGAGTTAGTTAATGAGAAACCTGAGCTAATAGGCCAAACAGTTATAATTAATACAGTTTCTGTGATTATTTGGGTCTGGGTGACTGGGAAACACAGTCTCCACCTACACGTAAAATCTGTTCCTCTAAATCTAATAGAGGAGAAAGTATAGTATATGTTTGCACTCATTGGAACAGGAAAGAACTTTTTGAACAAGATCCTGACAAATAAAATGTTTCTGTACCATAAATGACACCATCTTTCAGCAGCCTACAAAATGGTGGGGAGAAGGGAATCATTACTCTGAAGAAGAGTTAGTACCTGGAATGTATAAAGAACTCAAAAATTAAATACCAAGCAAACAAACAAGCTGCTTAAAAATAGAATCAAGAACTTGTTTTTGCTAGATTTTTTTAAACTTGCTAATAAGACAAGAAAAATAATTCTATATAATATTTTATCAATTCTTTGAGAATTTCATACCATGTATTTAAACCATATTTACCCTCCATTCCTCCCCTTTACTCCTTCAAGGTCTATCCTTCATCTCCTTATCTTATCCCAACTTTGTGGCTTTTAAAATATAAAAAATAAAAGTAAAAATAAAAGGAAATATGTGGACAATAAATAAGCACATGAAAACATGTTATCACTACTCATGCTAGTATAGATTGAAATAAAAATTTTCAGTCTTGTCACTAGTAATAATAGGAAACAACTAGATTTCTCATCCATTGTGGAGACGACTGTAAAATGCCACAATAATTTTACAAAAATATTGAAAAAAATTTAAAGTCAAATATATACTTATCATTTGATCTATGGTCCTATTCCCAACTTTTAACAAAGAGAAATAAAATCATTTATAAACACAAAATGACAAGTGAATATCCAAAGAAATTTTTTGTTATTAGACAAACATGAAAGTAGCCTAAATGCTGTGACAAGATGAATGTTTTAATATGCAGACATATATCCACAATGATTACATATTCCTCAACAGAAGAATAAAATAATTTATGTATTCTAGAACATGCATCAAAATATATGCTGAATATAATAACCTCAACTAAAAAGGCATATAATATATATAGTGCATTTCATAAAATTCAGAATATACAAACTAGTCTATAATTACATAAAGCAGATTCATGGCTACCTAAGGAGGAAGAAGAGTCATTCTTTTCAACAGAATTGGAGGGAGAAATTATAAAGAGGCATAAGAAATCTTTTGGAGATAATGAAAATATCACTTACATTGTTGTGGTTCTATATCTTGATGAGTTTGTTCATATGCTGAAACTTACCACTGTGTTTTTTGTTTCTTCAACACAGGGTCTAACTATGTATTCCTATGGACTGGAACTCAACCATCTCACATTTTAAGTATATATTGTTAAATGTACATCAACTAATAATCAAGAGAAGTCTTTAAAATTAATAGCAGTGTTTGGCAAAGCATATCCTATATATATATGTATGTATGTATGTATGTATGTATGTATGTATATAGACGTATATATGTCTATATATACATATATATATGCAATTGGGCTTCAGTAAGTACCGGATATCTGAGAGGAGCTCTGCAACCAAAACTCTCTGAATTGTAAATTTCTAGTCATGGATAAGCAGTTGCTGTCCAACACTGAACAAAAAAATCACAAGCTAGCCAGCATAGCTAACAACCATCATCTCCTCTGAAGAACACTAGTTAGCCATTGGAAAGATTTTAACTGGTCAGCTGCAAGTCTATCTATACTGACTGAAACTTTGTTCCTGAGTCGCTGGAAACTTTCTTTGACTATCAACTGGACTGGGGGCATGGGAAGGGTTTGGGAAGGGTGGAGGGAGAAATGAGAGGGAGAAGATACTGAAATTCTATTTCAATTAACATTTTTAAAAGGTGCTAATGATGCTAGAACAACAGGAATGCTCATAACATGGTTGCTGAAACTAAGCTAGTATGCCCACTTAACCAAATAATTTGCCAGTTTCTTGTAGTCAAATATGCATGTACTAATGACTCAGCTATTCTACCTTTAGGTATTCACTCTAGAGAAATAAAAGCATATTCATATAAGCAGCTACATATAAACATTTATATTTAACTTAAATCTAATTTTCCCAAAGTAAAATAAAATATCCTTCAATGAATGGATGGATGGATGGATAGATGGATGGATGGATGAATGAATGAGTGAATAAATGAATGAATGAGAAAATTGGTGGTCCATATAAAGCAATTATTGTTGAGCAATTGTTGCTCAACAATAAAAAAGAATGAATTATTGGTATGTGTAAGGAAAGGGATAAATCTCAACTTCATCATCCTATTGGAAAGAAGAACCAGATTCAGCTATGTGATTCTCTTTGCAGAATGATCTGGAAAAGAAAAAGTATAAGGTTAAAAAAATGATCAGTGATTGATGAGGATAAGGATGAAGGAAGAGTGTAGATACAGAGAGACATCATGAGATGAGAATTAAGAAAGATAAAACCTACTTACTGTGATTATGAAAACATTCCCAGAACTACATACACACACACACACATACACACACCAAGTTTTATGCTACATAAATTCAAACATAAAACAGAAGAAAACACAATAAAATGAAGATAGGTTAGGATTTGGATATTTATCCTGAATTGGTAAAAGGAAAAACAGACAAAGGTGGGTGGGTATGCCTGCACATATACATGTATGTGTGTCTGTACATGTCTGTCTGTGTGTGGAAGGTGCACAAACGTATGAACACACATATGGAGGCTAAAGGGCAATCTTAGCTGCTGTTCCTCAGGCAGCATCCACCTTTCCCTGGAGAAGGGTCTCCCACTGTCCTGACCACCTTTCCCTGGAGAAGGGTCTCCTACTGTCCTGAAGATCCTTGTCTGGCCAAGAAACCCTACAAATTCATCTGTCACCACCTGATACTGAAGACATGTGTAGTGAAGGGGTGAGCAGGCTTGCTTTTCATCCCGCCTGGCTCCCGCATGGCTAGCTTATATCCCCAAATAACAATGCACAAATTCATTTAAACACTGCCTGGCCCATTATANTAACTCTCACATCTTAATTAACCCATATCTAGTAACCTGTGTATCACCATGGGGTCGTGGCTTACCAGGAAGATTCTAACCCATGTCCATCTTGGGCCTGAGCTTCATGGCATCTGCCTGTCTCTGCTTTCTTCCTCCCGCAATTCTGTTCTGTCTTCCCTGCCCACCTATGTTCTGACCTACCAGGCCAAGCAGTTTTCTTTATTAATTAACCAAGGAAAGCAACAAATAGATAGAAGACCCTCCTACATCAGACATGTACCACTGTACCTGGCTTTTTGTGCTTTGTGGGGTTCTTCAGCTCAAACTCAGCATCTTGTTCTTGGAAGACAATCTACTGAACTGTCTACCCAGCCCTGAGACAATAATTATTGACTTTTTTTTTCAGTGCTTTGGCCCAAATCTTAGACCTTTTCTTTGTTAGGTAAACACTCTATCACTGAGCTAGATCCCCTCCCCTAAATTTGATAGAAGAGTAATGTAATAATTATCATATTCTTGGGGTGAAGTAGAGATTGGAGGAATAGGGAGAGGTGAGAGCATGTAGAAGGACGGTGGGAGGAGCTTTCGTGATGGTCTAGGCACGTCATAACAAGTGCCCTACTGTGATGGCTGTGAGAACAGCCATGCAGAGAGAAGAGAGTGGGGAGATAGAAAAGACAAATAAATAAATAAATAAATAAATAAATAAATAAATAAGAAAGGAAAGGGAGGGATCAAAGGTTGATCACATGCTACAAGTTTAAGTAGACAGAAAATGAGCAATCCCGTTAGAAAAGTGCAGAGAGTGGGTAAGCCTGTAGCTCTAGGTCTCAGAAACATGGAATGAGTTGGTATAGTTTACTCACAAATATAGAAATGTTATTTGAAACTTCTGGAAAAGACAATTTGCCAAGTTAATAGAAAAAGGGGGGGTGGAAGAGAAAGTACCAAGATGACAGGCCCCTAACAACTAGAAAATTCTATTTCCCAAACTCACTAGAAGCTGTTCAACTCCTTTCCCTAAGTAAGCTGAATGTGAACATGTAAAATCCAGGATAACACACTTGGCAGTGAGGCTTGTGAGGAAGATGCCCTATTAGGAAAACACTTAGAAAAAGCTATTAAACAATACGCTCCAAAGGAGCCAGGAGCCACTGCCAAGATAAAGTTACTTATCGCCTCCCAACGTGACACATTTTTCCAGGGAAACTTGCTATGGCCTTAGCTCTAGTCTTTGGAAGCTCATACTTTCATATTGTTGAAAGCACAAAGCAAACTGGTTAGAAACATGAAATGCCATCATCCTCAGACCTTTATCCTTTTTATCTATCATTTTCATATTATTATAGCTTACCATCCAGGAATAGGAACTCTGATATTCCCGACCAATTTAGCACAAATTAAGTCATGAACCATGACATAACCTCTGTTGACTTATGTTTGAACAAATTGTCTTTCAAAGATATTTGCTGCCTTCACTAAATCAATGTTTACTCCTATAAAACTTAGGCTATAATTTTTTAAAGACCTCAAAGGGAAAATTCTGTTACTAAATCAACAAATGAAGGGGAAAAAATCTACAGTAGGATAAAGCCAACGTTGACATTGCAGAGACCTTTTCTCCTGCCCAGAGCTGAAACATTTATGAAGGAGAGAAGGTTGTCGGGTAACCAGAGTCTCTATTCAATGCCTCAGACTGTCACCCTTATTTTACTTCTGGACCTCGGTAGGTGGTGCGAAGCTAAGTGAGATAAATTCTGAGGTTTCCTGCGGCTGATGTTTTTAGAACAAAGGAAGGCAGGGTTCATCAGATAAGGTATTGCGTTGAAGAGGTGCACATGTGTTCTTGCTTCACCCCTCAACTAAAGACAGGCCAAGACATTAAAAGGAATATCAAACAACGACATCTTAACACCGATCCTTGAGGCTTCTTTGAAAAACAAGCTAGTAACTGCATAATTAGCAAAGGAAACCTGAAAAGCTCAATTATAAATTCATATCGCCCTGAATCGTTACCTATCTTCATTGTTTTTATTTGGGTTCCCAAAGTTTCTCTTTCTCTTATTTGATGAAATTATTTGTTTCCTGCTCTGTCTCAAGTGTCGATCCCGTCGACTCAGTCCTCTCTAAAAGGATCTTCCAGAAATCAAATCTAATTACATCACTCTCGATTTTTAAAAATGCTTTCAATTTTTCTTTTGAAAAAATGAGAGTAAAAGCTTTCAGTCTGTGGGAAAGCTGCCTCAGACCACCTGAAGCCCCATCTCTGGACACTTTCCACGTCCCCACCATCTCCACAGACTCACACCCTTCACTCACAAGACTAAATTTCCCGTGAATTCATGAAAAATGACACAACTGTTCCTGGGAGAAGAACAGAGAGCAGAGGTTTCGTTCGCTGCAGGAAGAAAGTTCAAAGGGTTACCAAGACTCCAAGGGTCAAGACAAATCCTTAAATATAATTCCTAAAAATCAAAATCAATATAAAAATACATGGAAATCTCAACTTTTCAAATAAAGACAGTATTAATTATCTCAACCTGAAATTCATTCCTTTTTGGAAGGTCTTGCTTCTATTTCAAGGTTACTTACGTGTTAGCTCTCCAAGATCTAACTCTCCTGCTTTCCCATAGCATAGCATTTTTCTGTGGTATCAATATCTACAACCATTTAACTTTTCTCTCCTCCTTTTCTAAACTGTGACAGCTTTTAAGCCATTTCTCAACCACAGTAATTAGGGAATATTACGACTTCCACACTTATTCATTGCATGAGCACATTTTATAAGATCCCACATGGTGGGACTGTCTTAGGGTTTCTATTGCTGCAATGAAACATCATGACCTAGAAGCAAGTTTGGGAAAGGGTTTGTTTGGTTTATACTTCCATGTAATTGTTCATCATCAAAAGAAGGCAGAGAAGGAATTCAAATAGAACAGAAACCTGGAGGGGTACTGCTTACTGGCTTGCTCCTCATGGCTTGCTCAGCCTGCTTTCTTACAGACCCCAGGACCACCAACCCAAGGTTGGCACCACCCTCAATGGTATGGGCCCTCCCCATCCATCATTAACGAAGAAAATATCCTACAGGCTTGCCTACAGCTTGATCTTATGGAGGCATTTTCTCAATTGATGTTCCCTCCTCTCCAATGATCCTAGCTTGTGTCAAGGTGACATTAAACTATCCAGCACTGGGGCTATGGAATATAAGCAACCTTAATAAGTAGGGCCAGTCTCTTCCTCTTTCTTTCTTCCTAGCTCATGAGTTTACTCTGTCACGCACTTGCTATCTTGTGTCATCTCATCAGAGGCTCAGCCTCCCTCCCTGAAACATTACTGGACCAGTAACCCCATAACTTTAAGCCAAATAAGTCATTTTTCTCTTTCTAACCTAATTATCTCGAGTATTATCTCAACAGAGAAACACAAAGTTGACTTACAAAGTGAGACACAAAATTTGGAAACAGCAGAAATTCCAACTAACTATACCTTAGCAACTACCATTTTTATCAATGTTATTATGATTCTGGTAAAGCTCTCAGCCTCAATTCCCAATCTGTGCAATGAGAACAACCTTATTCCAGAGAGATCTGAATGCTGATCATTTTTATGAGGGCGGTCAACTAGAGTAGGCGTTTGTTCATTTGAAGTGGAGAAGTTGAAGAATGAGAAGGGGAAAAAACACTACATCATCAAAAGAGAGGATAATCATAAAGTGCACAGTCTGGGGACAGAAAGGGGGTCAGTGTGACATCATGTAAACAAAAACTGACCATCAAAGGATGAGTCAGCAAACATAATAAGCAACATTGTGACAACAGATAAGGTTATTGTCTGATATTCCATCTAAAGAGGCTTAGCTTCACACAGGAACAGATGGCAGGCCTACATTATCCCTAATTCAGCAAGCGTGAGCTCCCAACAAGATTCGACACAAGTTGTTTGCGGGCTACACTGAGTTTTTCTATAGGGAAAACGCACCATAAATATTAAGTCTTTGAATATTCACTTTCCCCTATTTCGAATGCACCATAGAATGGAATTGTAAAAGGAAATTATAGAAAGGATAGAATGAAATCTCTAAGGTGTTGGGGAAGTAGACTAAGATTTTGCAAGAAACTTTAAGAAACAAAAAAGTTCCTCAAAGAAGATTGTTTGGGCTAGAACCCTTAAGGCATGAGAAAGTGTAATACATGAGCGTAAATACTAGCGGCTCAAACTTTATGACGATATCATGAGTATCAAATTATCTTCCTGAATGTCTATGGTTTTTTTGTAAATCAATACTTCTATATTTTTGCCCAAACATCACTTTTATCTGATACATTGCTTTCTTGACCTCTACCACACAGAAATTAAGAAAAGTAATGTGGAGGGGGTAGGGGAGGAAACAAAAAAAGAGTGAAGCAAAGAGTCTTAGAGGAAGAGAAAGAAAAGGAAGAGAGGGGAGAGGGTCTGTACTACACAGCTCATGCTATCCTTAGTATCTCAGGAAAGTCAAATAGTATAGATTAAAAAAGCATTTCCAAACCAAAATCAAATTTATGAAAATACATAAAAATGAAATAAGTTATCGCAACCCCAGAAATACCTACATTTGAGAAGAAAATACATTATCAACATTTGGCCCTCAACATTTATCAGCTTTATAACGGGAGTTCTTTCTCTTTCAGCTCCCAGTCAGGGTCTCCACAGAACACAGATGGCATAAAAAGAAAAAATTAAAAAGGCTAAGTAACAAGGAGCCGTCTATAAAAGTGTGTATGGCGAACTGAAGAAGTACTTCAGGAGGAACAGGAGTGGGCTTTGCAGGCCAAGGGAAAAAAACGGTTCCCAGAACTCAGGGGAGACTGTCGCTGGGCCCGTAAGAGAAGGCTGGTTCTTCCTGTTGTGTGGAAGACCTCTATGAACGGAGTCAGTCCAGTCCTCAGGCCAGCAGGAAGGCCTTCCCAGCGGCACATCCTCTGGCCTAAACTCAAATGGAAGCCAGAAGGCCACAAACTCAGCTGCAGCTGTTCGTAGACACGGGCCTGGGGCGCAGAATAGGGAAGTCCATAGAGAAGAGAAGGGAAGAAGGGAGAAAGGGAAGAAGGGAGGAAGGGAAGGGAAGGGAAGGGAAGGGAAGGGAAGGGAAGGGACCATGTCAGTTTCTTTGGCATTTACCTCTAAACAAACACGTCGTCACAACTTCCTCGACAGCCCTGCCCACATCAGATACAATGCTTCATACATTGGAAACCCCTGGGAAGTAATCAATGAGCAAAGAATATAAGAATATGCCCATTCTAGCAAGGATTAGAGATTATGGTTATTAAAGTTGGGGAAAGGTTAGAAGTTTGGAGAAAAGTAAAACATACCAAGTTGCAAGCTCCTTGGGTCTTCTGTTTTGCCTCTTCCTCACACAGAGGGAATGCGCTTATCTAGAGATATTCAACATCATTTTCACATTTGATTTTATGCCTGTCCCCCTCTACTCTTGGAATATCCTCTCTGTCCTTTCCATCCATGTTTACTGAATAATTTCTTAACGCCAGGAAAGTTTCCCCTTATTCTTTCTCTTCATTAATGCAAAAATATCACTATATACTTGATTTGCTGTATACTTTTGACTTTTTTAATTTTATATATGTTGGCCCCCAAAGTGTAATTTGGAAATTTTCTAACATAATTCAAAATATACTACAAGACTAGTATTTTTTTAAATTGATTTTATTGAGCTCAACTTTTTTTCTATGCTTCCCTCCTGCTCCTCCCCTCCCCTGCCCTTCAACCCTCTCCTGTGGTCCCCATGCTCCCAATTTACTCAGGAGATCTTGTCTTTTTCTACTTCCCATGTAGATTAGATTCGTGTATGTCTCTCTTAGGGTCCTTGTTATTGTCTAGGTTCTCTGGGATTATGATTTGTAGGCTGGTTTTCTTTGCTTTATGTTTAAAAACCACTTATGAGTGAGTACATGCGATATTTGTCTTTATATGTCTTGGTTACCTCACTCAAAATAATGTTTTCTAGCTCTATCTATTTTTCCACAAAACTCAAGATGTCATTACTTTTTTCTGCTGTGTAGTACTCCATTGTATAAATGTACCACATTTTTCTTCTGTCAAGGGGCATTTAGGATGTTTCCAGGTTCTGGCTATGACAAACAATGCTGCTATGAACATACTTGAGCACGTGTCCTTGTGGCACGATTGAGCATCCTTTGGATATATACCCAAAA
>LOEQ01010983.1:24978-35976 GCA_001685075.1 Bramus lutescens
CCTTTTCCCCACAACCTCTCCAGCATAAGTTGTCATCAGTGTTTTTGATCTCAGGTATAAGATGGAATCTCAGAGTTGTTTTGATTTGCATTTCTCTGGTGACTAAGGATGTTGAACATTTCCTTAGGTGTCTTCAGCCATTTTAGATTCCTCTGCTGAGAGTTTTCTGTTTAGGTCAGTACTCCATTTTTTTTATTGGATTATGTGTCCTTTTGATGACCAATTTCTTGAGTTTTTTGTATATTTTGAAGATCAGAGCTCTGTCTGATGTGGGATTAGTGAAGATCTTTTCCCATTCTCTAGGCTGTCGTTTTGTCTTGTTGACCGGTCCTGTGGGAGCACATTCTGCTCCTTCAGCCAATATCCTTTATGATACCAGCCCACTGGGGCGTGGCCTCTTACACTTTAAAAAGCAGCGGGAACCATGTGCTCTCTCTCTTGCTTCCAGCTCCCATTCCAGCTGCTCGACTCTCTCTGTTTCCTGTTTGTGACAAGAGGACTGTTGTTTGGGACGATGATTTGTAAGTTTTTCCCCTCAAATAAATAACCTTTTTTCATTATCCATAATTCTTAACTGGTGTGGGATTATTTTGCAGCTTCAGTGTCCTTTGCTTTACAGAAGCTTTTCAGTTTCAGGAGCTCCCATTTAGTAATTGTTTCTCTCAGTGTCTGTGCTACTGGGGTTACATTTAGGAAGTGGTCTCCTGTGCCAATGTGTTCAAGCGTACTTCCCACTTTCTCTTCTATGAAGTTTAGTGTGGCTGGCGTTTTGTTGAGGTCTTTTATCTATCACCATGCACAAAACTCAAGTCCAAATGGATCAAAGACTAGTATTTTATAAATGCCATCTCTTTATTCTTTATAATTATTCAGTAATACAGATATTGTGAATTATGTTATAATAAATTGAGAGCTAATTTTCACAAAGCAAAGATTCATGTGCCATATTCTTACAGTGAAATAAACACACCCCATATATTCTTTTTTCCTCCCATTTCCATCTTGTACCATTTATGGTAGGATTAACTCTTCATTGGCATTAATTTTTCATAGCACTCCCTATATCAATACCATCTTCCATGTGACTTCACAATTCTTCCCTCTGGGAAAAGAGTGTGTTCTTCCTTTTTGCCTTGACACCAGCCTTTTGACTTCATCAATAGAATCTGAACCCCATAACGTATCCTGAAACTCAGAAAGGGCTTGGCGCCCTTGGGTTTGCTCCCGTGGTCCACAGTCATGGCCTAGACAGCAAGCTCAAGTTGACCCACTGGTCCCAAGAGAAGAATGAGACACAGAAAACAAAACCCTGCTATCCAGCCAAGCCAAGCCCACATCAGCTGACTTCCAGACCCACGAGTGAGCCCAGATGATCCCCCACAGGACCACCCAGCTGAGCCTCGCTGAGATCACCCTACCCTCAACTGGCCTGGAGATCTTAAAGATTGTGGTGTGCGAAACAGCAGCAACAAGACTCAGTTCACAGTGCCCACTCTTCTACTGCGCAGCACTGCTGTTCATCCTGACACTAATTTCCAGGGTGAACTCAGAAACATGATCTCTTTGAGCCTTGATTTGGCACTGTACAAGAAGGGACTGGATTCCTTCTGCCAGTGTCTAGGTTCTAAAATTGCAGTGTTTTTATGATACTTAGAGATCATCACTCCAATATTTGTTTCCTCTCTTTTTTTTTTTATTCTTTTCCCTGAATGATGAAGCAGTGGTAACAATCGCATCTCGCAAGTGATATGTTCTTCAGTGGATTCATTTAAGTAACTTATATGTTGGGAAAAGAACAAAGCCCAGCCATCAGAAACTTACCATAGGTAAATAAAAGTTAGCTATGGGAAGCACAATACATCCACTCTACAGGGATATACAGTGTTTATTTAGACATTCTATAAACAGGCAGGTGCCGTTCTTCTGGTCGTTGCTACTGAAAGTAATGCTTCAACAAACACTGTCTTAAAAGAATGATCGTGACAATCAAGTAAAACAAAATGCTGTTCTTCAAGACTTTTTCATAACCAAGTTATTGCTTTTAGCCACAGATAAAGAGTTGTGATGCATTCATAATATGAATTTTATTTTCTACAGAAAAAATGTCAGTGCTTGAGCTTAAACCCAGAGTCTCATGCATACCAGAGACGTACTGCGTCACTTAAGTACACTCCCAGACCAAAAAACTATCATTATTATAGAGTAAAGAGAAGTTTCCATAAACAAACAGCTACCTCTCAGTTGGTAATCCACTCTGTACTTGAGCCAGCCCATCATCCAGGAGGCCCCTTATGAGTCCACAGCAGCCATTTCTATCCAATTCTGAACCCATGTAGCAGTCTTTTTTACATAGTACAATGGGGAACAGGGACACATACGTCATAGGAGCACACCTAATAACAATGTGTGGTTATAGTTGGAACTGTGTGCCTCAAAAAGACACATTGGATTCCTGAGTATCCCAGAGTATGCCCTTATTTAGACATAGGGTCATTGTAAAAGTAATATATCAAAATGAGAACATCACTGTAGACCCTGATCCAAAGTGACTGACGTTCTTATAAAAGAATAAAACTACACAGAGAGAATGACAAGCATCCAGGGAAAGATGTGACCAGACCTAAGGAAAGACAGTGTCCATGAGCAAAGGACATAGGCCCAGGATAGATCCTACCACCTCACCAACAGCTCTCTGGCACACTGGTGTCAGGCTTCTCTCTTCCAAAACTAGGATAGCAAAATTCAGTTTGTGGCGATTGTCAGCACAGCCCTAGCGAATGAATGTAAGTGCCCTGCTATACACATACCACAGGTTATCCCATCCCAGCCGCAAAGAGAGCCACGTGGTGGACAGGAACTAGCTGTAAGCTTAAAGACCATGTTGGTCTGTAAGCAAGAAGCTGCTTCCATACGAGAGGCCCATCTGCCACTGTGGCAGTGCGGCTTCAATGCCACTTGAGCAATGATAAAAACATGTCCGTGGTTTTGGTGGCTGGCATTGCACAAAGGAAGGGGGAAATTGTCTAATACAACCACTTTTGAGGAATGAGGCTTTTCATACCGCCCTTGGTGTGTAATGCAAAATCATCACAAAGTCTAAACCATGAACTCATTCTGAAATTTCATTTTGTAATTGTATGTCCCCCTCAGCTTGCACTTCTAAAGCCACAGCATATGAGCTAGGAAGTGAATTGTTAATGTGGAATTAGGCGCCTCTATTCTTAGCTACAGAAATCTATTTTAAATGGTAGCATTGGCAAGACTTTTGTTTCGAAGAGCATGTGAAAGCAGATCTCCCCATTCTGAAGTCAAATTTCCATATGCTAAGTTCAAATGATGAACACACTTGAAATCCCTTTTGCATAATCCGTGAATCCGCGGATGACTTTAGGGAAGCTCGCATTTATTTGCCATCTTTGGTAAATTCCATCAGCTCCAGATGGCTTTCGTACTTGAGCTCCTCAGTACATCCTAACTTAAACATTCACCACCCAACTCTTGCTCCTCCCCCTGCCTTGGATATTTCCATTGCTAGAACTTTAAATACTCACCCTTTCCCCTCCTGTGTCATGCCCATCCAGTCAATTATCACCTCTTATAGATTCTATATTCATATAGTCCGCATTTGTTTGAAATTATGTTGCTTTCTTTTCATTCATTTGCCTATCCTACTAACGCAGCCTGTTAAATTGTACCCATCTCCAAAATTCCCGCCACAAGCCAGTCATTTAGTGACTTTCAGCACAACATCAAAGTCATAATCCTTAAAAGTTCCCAATTTCCTAATAGCAATATTCAATATTTGGTGGGTTTTATTATTTATATAACACTCGTTTTTCCTTTCTTACCTACTCCTGCTCATACATAGTATTTCATACATGTTAATTTTATACATAATTAATGTTCCCTTTTCCTACAATTTTCTTCATAGCTTTCTTCTTACTCAGAATGCCCTTACTGTTCATCTCTGCCATTCTCCCTTCCATGAGGCCCATTTCAAAGACAACTCTTTCTTAATTAAAATGTAACAAGGTCTTACAGTGTCTACCCTACATCTGGATCCAATGGATTGCCAAGCCCTGAGTCACTTGGAATTTTATGTGCAAATTCCATTCACTGCATTACTTCCTCAATGGAGTCCCCTGAAACTGAACTCATGACCTCCTTACTGGTTGTCTTCTGGAATCAAATTCATTCATCTTTTTTTTTTTCAACAAAGCCTATAGATGAAACAACTATATAGAAGGTACAGGTAGCTTCTTATCAATTCAAGTCAGAATCTGCAATCAAATGAGTTTTCTACACATTTAATTTAAATTCAGTTTTCAGAGCTTTATAGATTTAGAAGTTATGAAAAAGAGGTTAGGAGCCTGTGGTATTTTACTCAGATTTAAAATTCTTAGAGATCGACCAACTTCCACATCAGTTATTTGTTTATATCCATTGCATAAAGAAAATTATTGTGCAGATATTATATTAAGTACTTTATATTCAAGCATCAATAAGGAATCAACCAGAGAATCAGGAACCATTTCAGAACTCATAGCAGAAAGTTTAACTTAGGGTATCAATCACATATGCAACTAGAGGAGTTGAACAAACAGGAATGAATGAGGAAGCCACAGAGCAATTACTGTCAGTAGGTGTCTCCTACCTCTAAGGTGTGCAGACCAGAGAGGTGGCAGTGCTGCATGAACTCAGGGTTAAAGAAAAAAGGAAGGAGAATCTGTCCAGCAGAACCTGTCACATCTGCGAGTCTAGATTTGACTGACAGACTCAAAGACATCCAACTCAAGGTCCCAGCAAGTCGTTTCACAGATGTCAATGAGCTGATTTTAAAGTGCTCGTAAAAAGGCAAGAGATTCATAATAACCAACACACTGCTACTAAAATAGAAAAATAAAGTTGAAGAAGTGATATAATTATTTGTCAAACTGCAATAATCAAGACAGTGACATTCACAAAAGACAAGACAAATAGATCAACAGAATACAAAAGGAACCCAAAGCAGACTCATAAATACAGTCAATTTGTCTCCGGCAAAGAACAGTATTTTTTTTCAATGAAGGGGCTAGAATCTGCTATTTTCATTTTAAAATGTATCCAGAAACAGATCCTCATGAAAATTGTCTCAAAATAGATAATAACCCTAAAATTAAAATGAAAACTCCTATAAGCTTTCAAAGGAGGAATCTTGGGTGACTTAGTAATGATTTTAAAAGTACAATATAGAAGGCAAGGCCCATGGAAAAAAAAACTGAGAAAATGAAAAAAACAATGTGAAGAAAATGAGAAGATAAGCTCCAGAGCAGCATGAACAGTTTGCAACAGCAAAGACCACCATCCAAAATTCACAAGGACTCTTCAAGTTCAACAATGAGGAAGCAAACACCCTAATTGTAAAACACGACCAAGACATGGAGATACCTCAATGGAGAGGAGGCAGAGATGACAAACAAGCATGGGGAAAGACAGCTCACATCATACATCTCCAGGAAATGGAAATTCAAGCTGTTGGATACATATCTATAGAATGGCTCGAACCCAGAAGGCTGTCAAAATAAATAAATAAATAAATAAATAAATAAATAAGTAAGTAAGTAAATAAATAAATAAATAAAACGGTGCCACCCAGGTAGAGAGCAGCAGGAACTCTGATGTGTCACTGTTGGGAATGCAGAATGGTACAGTCATTTTGCAAGACAGTTTGGCAGGGGCTCACTATTGTTTGGTCTCGTTTTGAAACACCCTTCTGAAGCACAGTTGGCCTCAAACTCAGTGTATAACCAAGGATGACCTTCAACTGCTGATCCTCCTGCCTCTACCTCTACAGAGCTGGGGTTACAGATCTGCTTCATCATGCTTTATACATGCCAGACAAACATTCTAACCAAGGTACAACCCCAGCCATGATTTGGCTGTTTCTAATGAAACCAAGCACACATCCCCCCCCCATGGGAATATAACTCTTCTTAGTATTTAAGCAGAAGAATCTGCAGTTTTGGTTACACACACACACACACACACACACACACACACAGGGGTTTTTTTGTACATGGATATTTAACAGTCTTATTTATGAAAGCATGTACATAAATTTATAAATTATCTTACTCAATACAAGTCTATAGTCGTTAGCATTTAAAGGTAAACTGCGGGACAATAGATTACAAAGCATTTACCAGGACAAATAATGATATATGGATGGCACAGCATTGGAAGCAGAATTGCAAGTGGGCATCTTTTTAAGACAATATACAAGTAGAGCAGGAATAATTTGGTTTGGTTCTGGCTGAACAGTTGCCTTTACTTGCTCTGCACTGATAGAAGGCCCTAGCTATACATTTGAAAGTTAATTTGTGGCTTTTATGGGTTGAATTTTAGTTTCATTTTTTAATATTAGCATTTACAAGAAATAGCTCAGGTTCAGTTTCACTTCTGTTCGCCAGTAAAACAAGGATAAAGTCACTTAGGCTGGACTGGGTTTTGTCTCTTCTGGAATTCTTCAGGCCTGGTCTCTGTTTGAATTAAAAAAGAAATGTTCCACCAAGCCAAGAAAAGCCAGGAAGGAAGCTTGAATACATGTAACAAACTGGGAGGGACGGTCTGTAAATCTACACATTGTGATTCCAGCTGTGACATCCTAGTCAAGACAAAACTGCAGAAACATATGAAGAGAGAAATAGCGTCAAGGGTAGAAAGTGGGGAGGATGACTAGTGATAAATGAGCAGAACACGGTAGGGGTTAAGACAAGGAAAATACTGTTATCTATGACATTGCTGTGGTGGATGCATGTTCATATGAGCTTATACAAACCCACAGACTGTCACAGCACCAAGAGGGAACCCTATTTGAAGGGTGTAACTAGTCTATAGCACACACACACACACACACATACACACATCCCATATAAACGGCACCAGTAAAAGACTTTTCAACATATAACAACCAAAATTTATTTCAAAATCAAACACAATGAATGTGAGCATTATCCCATGCTGCATAGCAGGGCTGCATTGAAGCCATGGTTCTGAACACACACTCTATACTACACATGCTATTATGCAATGCAAAGCCAGTAGTACGCATTGTCTAAAGCTCCTCAACCTCAGAGTCTAGACTATGATCTGCTAGCAATTGTGATGTTTTATTGTAGATGCAAGGCTTTGCACTCTTATAGGAACATATGGTTTAATTATAAGACTTTTTCACATCTTCATGCCTCAACACGTTATATATCAAGTTAATATATCTCTGGATTATGTTTTATAAGAATGCCTTATAGCCAGGTGGTGGTAGTGTACACCTTTAATCCCAGCACTCAGGAGGCAGAGGCAGATGGATCTCTGTGAGTCTGAGGCCAGAAGGGTCTATAAGAGCTAGTTCCAGGACAGCTAGGGCAGTGTCTCAAAAAACAAACAAACAAAAAAAACCACAAAAGTCTGAGTTGCTGACTTGAGCTTCATAAAAAAATTATTAAATGAATTTTGGCTTGCAATTCAGGCAGAATTTCCAACCATTTCTGAAATGACCATAAATTGTCATTTTGGACTAGATGGTTATGTGAAACCATATCCAAAGCATAGATGATTATAAAATTAAAATACTGATCAGCTCTGAAACACACTGAAGATGCTCTGTTCTGCAGTATCAAATACCCAGACAAGATTCCATCCTTTGTAATAATAGACACGTGCTTTCATCTCATTAGCACGCAACTGTGTTTCTCCTTAATATATGACAAAATTTGATGTAGACCAAAGGATGGTTTTGAAATTAACTTATTTATCATTTATTAGCAAAGGTTTTATTTGAATATCTTCTATAGATACTTAAAAATCCAAGGGTGCATAAAGTTTCTCAAGGGAACGGGACCACAAATGGGAAAAGTTTAAGAAACCCTAATATGACCTCTGTGTTTAGATGATCACAATGTGTCAGCCTAGGTTCTGTGGCTGTAACAAACGAACAACTCTAGTGGAGAATATTGACAGAGGGAGATGCTGGAGGTACGGAGGGGGCTGCAGACTGGACACATCTCCGCAGAATTCTAATATTGGTACCCTAATCCCCAGAGTGATGGTGTTGGTTCTGATAGGGGGACTCAATGATGATCAATTCATCATTGCAGTGCCTTCATGAAAGGGACCCCCTAGAGCTCCTCACTTCCTTTGCCATATGAAAATACAGTGAACACATAGTTGTCTATGAACAAGGCTTCAGACCTGCATCTGTCCCCAAATCTGGGTATGCATGCTTATATTTTTCCACCTCCCAGAACTATAAGAAACACATTTCTGTTGTCTACCCACCACACAGAGGGAAATTCATTCTAGCAGCCCCAAAAGACTGAGACAGACCATACACACAGAATCTCTCAACTTTATAGTAAATCTAAAATGGTGCTAAAGACTAATAAAGTCTATGTATATGGCTTTTAAAGGTTGGATCTTTTTAAATCAGGAAACTGAGTCTGATACCTATCCTCAAATTTTAGGGGCATGCAAAGGTCCTCTATGATAATAAATCGCCCAAGAGTCACAGACTGTTAGTCCTGGGCTCCTTGAATTCTTCTGGAGAGATGCCCTCAAGTTCAGCTATTTATTTGCATCTACTTTGTCACATGGTTGAGAACATACTGTGTCTTTGTCGCTATTTGTTCCAGCACCTCTGACCTTTCAGCTTTGAGCTGGAATTTGGAAGGGGGAAAAAAAAAGCCAAGATCTTCATTAGCAAAGAATGACACATAAAACTGATTAGGAATCCGCCCTCCACTTTCCGAATGGCCTCTTTCTTCCTTATCATCAAACCGTACTATTTGGAGGTGATCTCTGACAGTACAAGAAATAAGAAAACTGGTTCTCTGTTCTCTGCTACCCAACTCCTAGTACCCCATAAGCCACTACTCTTCCCCGAGCGATACCTTTGTAGGTCAGGCCTTTCTCTTTGTCCATGAGCCCAACATGCTCAGGCAACCTTCATCCTCTCTACACTGAGAGATGGTCCAATTTCGCAGATCCTCACTGACAAGATGTCTCTGGTAGGCAATGGTACACTGAAAAGGAAGACAGAAGACAAAAGGAAAGGTGTAAGACACCTGCATTTTTGCCTCATCTTGAGCTATTTGGATTAGAGAGGGACAGCTGCTTGACACTTCTGACATTACTATCTTCATCTCAAAAGTAAGGGTGGTGATGATAACTAATATTTACTAAGATCCGCAGTTTTAAAGAGAACTAACTATACTAATTAACTATACTGGCACCTGGGAAGTGGACGGCAAAGCTCTGGGCGAGTAGACGCTCAACCATTTCTGGCTGGACTTCATTCAGCCCTTTAGGTGATTCTCTGTAAAGGGAAGGCCATGCTCACAGGTGCCCTAATCTGGACAGCCATCCACACTCACCACGGGAACTGACTTCGGTACTTCTTCCCACTTCTCACTGCCATCATCATTTTAACTCTGAACCCTTCACAACGTGCAAGGAGCCCAGACAAAGGAGACAGCAAGCAGAGGCAAATCCCACGCTCCGGGATGACAGTGCTAATTCAAATACGAGCATGGTAGCTCTATGTCCGTTGATTTTGCAGATGTAATTCTTTCTTAAATGTCTCCACGTAAGTCAGTATTTTGGACTTATGCAAAAATCTGTGCTGGTTTCTTTGGACCTACCTTTTCTCGTGAGGATTTTTTAAAAGAAATAATTCTACTGTGATTTCTATTATCTATTATGTCAATGTCAGTTATAAATAATTCCATAATTAAATAACTAAACATTAATCAGATGTGTTTTTGTTTCTTTAAAACACACATAGAAAGTAACATCATTTACAGAAATTACCTTTTTTATAAAAGACATTTTAAAAGCACCTCTGCCTTCTTGTTTTCTATGCTTATTTTTGTACATTAACACTGTGTACAGACATGAGATTTCCAGAGAATCTGCACTTTCTCACAAAGTGTGAGACTGTTATGTGAGCTAGCATCTTTTCGGGGAACAAATGGGTTTGTATCCATCAGTCATCTATGACCCCAATGAATAGTAGCTGGCCCCTACGGTGAGGACCTCACTGAAAACCAATGATAGTGAATGGTACTGAATTTTAAGACTACTTCTGATTTTTGCTCTGTATAAGATAGAGCAGCAAAGCCTCCTTGAGCATTTGTACTATTCATTTTTTGTCTTAGAAATTACAAACATCCAGTAACTACCACAATGCCCACTGTCCAGATGAGAGATAAACAGAGATGGAGGTCCTGGGCATTACTTGCTGGTCCTCGGGGATGCTGGGGCATCTCCCTGAAGCTTCGCTTGCAGAGAAATTTGGAAGTTTTTTTTAAAAAACAGCTTCATTTTTTCATTTTTATTGGATAAGAAATTACTTGACATTCTGCTCAGCAAAGAATACATCATTCTATCATAGCTGCATAGACAAAGAAGCATTTTTAAAAATGAATCTCACAGAGAGGACAGCTATAATTCTTTTGAAAGAAATTTGGCTCGGCAAGGTAAACAAAAAAACCTGGAGAAAATTTACAGAGAACAAAGACTTGAGGTCATCCAGGATTCTGTATGAAAGAGGACATACTCCTTTCTCCAGTTGCTGACACCTCCCCACTTCAGACGTCATATTAAGAGAGGCACAAAGTGGAAGGGCATGTTGAAGTGCTTTTAAATGCGCGAAGAAATATCTGAGCGAGGAGTTGTATTGGGAGTGTAAATTATCCCCTCCTACTCTAACATTTTATCTCTTAAGATGACAAATCTTCTTGACATAGAAGTAGCAGCCCTGAGGAGCACAGCACGAGTGGCTCACCTCAGCCAGGCAATCGTGGCACAGGCCTTTAATCCGAGCACTCAGGGAGGCAGAGGCAGGTGGATTTCTGTGAATTCATAGCCAGCCTGGTCTACTGAGTGAGTTCTAAGATACCCAGAGATACCCAGAGAAACCCTGTCTCGAAAAACCAAAGAGAGAGAGAGAGAGAGAGAGAGAGA
>LOEQ01010984.1:1153-14177 GCA_001685075.1 Bramus lutescens
CTGTTTTACTCTCAGATCTTCAGGCAGTCTTTATTTATTAAAATACAGTTGAAATGCTACTATAGTAAGTCGTGAGAGAAATGTCAGTAATTTCGTTAGTAAACATTTTGGGGAGCAGAGAGGGGAGAGGGAGGGTGGTGAACAGATTTGAAAGTGGTGATTTAAAGAAAGAACGCCATTAGACAATAGTCAATTTGCACAGTGCCACTTAATTGTAGTTATTTAGTGGATTTCTAAGTGGTAAAGCTGCATTTTATTAAAATATTTTATAGTCCAGATATTCGTTCTACTTCCTTCAGTAATTGTTTGAAAAAGATGATCTGTCTTGCAAAAATGTTATTTTACATGATAACTTGGTGCCGAAAATGTTGCCTCAGTGCAGAGGAGGTGGTTCCATGCAGCGGTCCTGGGCGTGTGAAGGTGAAGCCCCTTGGTTTTCATCTGAACATCCCTCTGGTGACTCGCAGGGAGGAGGTGGGGTGGAGATGGGGACACCAGGAGGCCCAGCCCCTGTTCTGAAGCAGAGTGTTCATAAGGTGCTGTCATTCCTGGTCAGGGTTCGGATCCTGCCTGGGGACTAGCAGCTGCCAAGTGCAGTCACAAGGCCCATGAGTACCCGCCAGGACATGCCAGGAACCTCAGCTCCTCTGTAGTCATGTGACACTCTTGTCTTCTACCTATATCTGAGTGGCTTCTGTCAGTCTTACCTAAACTAGTGGGAGATTTATGAGTAATGACTGAGTTTTGGGAGGACAGTATATAATTGAATATTCTTTATGGTCACATGGTGACGTCACTTCTGTGCATGAACTAATGACTGCACACAGTCTCCTGGAAGAAATCCAGGTGTATTAAGCTCCAGATCTGGAATGAAACCCATTCCATTAGGAAACCCATGTCTCAGTGGTCTGTGACTTGTTGACTGCGACCAGACAGGCCAGGTCTCTCTTTCTCTCTTTGGCCTCTGCAGAGGTCACGCCGGCATTTGAAGGACTTGCTTGTCCTGTTAGGAAACCCTGTGGAGTGCCTGGGATTGACTGACTTGCAGTGTTTTCTCGGGATAGGTGGAATAAGGCCGCTACTGACTAGATAATGCTCAGTAGCCATGACACTGGTGGTGTTGGGAAGACAGACCCTCCTGAACCAAGTTGCAGTGCCTGTATTTAGCTTGAATGCAGGGGTTCTTAATTGAGGATGTGTGAGAACGTCCCTGTAAGCCATTTCCCATTATAAAAAGCGGGCACGTGCGTGCTCTCCAGGCGATCTCACTTGTTCTCAGTGCTTGAAATCCTCGATTATATTGGCTGCTTAGGTATCCATCCTTGAATTCTCTTTTCTGCTCCAGACTTGCATAGACGCTGATACCGCCGCCGTACGTACACCCGGTAGCTGCAGCACGCATCAGTTTCCCTTCTGTTTTCTCCTCCTTCAGCACCCCGTTTTCCTTCAGTGACACTGTCTTATACCCAGTTGCCCCAGTCAAACACCAGGAGACCAGTCTTCTTTAATTGTCCTTATTATTTGATTTCCTTCCTGCCACATTTGCTGTTCTGCCTGTACTGGTCTAAGCCGCGTGGCTTTTCTTGGGTAAACTGAGATCCCTTCTGAAATGTACCTGCCTCTTCGGAGGTTCAGAGTAGCTTGAATATATTTCAAATTTCTCAACTTTAAAACAGTGTTCAAGATGACTACATTGATGTTTCTTTTCTTGGAAATTAATTGAAATATTTATTTATTTATTGATTGATTGATTCTTGAGGCAGGGTTTCTCTGTAATTTTGGAACCTGTTCTGGAGCTTGCTGTTGTAGAGCAGGCTGGCCTCAAACTCACAGAGATCCGTCTGCCTCTGTTTCCTGAGTGTGAGGATTAAAGGCATGTGCCATCACTTCTGTCATAAATATTTATTATTTTTATGTATATGTGCATGTGCCTGTGTAAGTTTATATGTACCATGTGTGTGCAGGAACCTGCAGAGGCCACAAGAGGGCGATGGATTCCTGTAACAGGAGTTATAGGCAGTTCTGAGGCATCTTGTGGGAACTGGGAACTGGATCCAAGTCCTCTGTATGAATAGTAAGCACTCTTTCTTAACTGCTGATCTATCTCTCCAGTCCTCCTGGAAATTAGTTTTACTAATAAAGGCTGACTCAGTATTTCCTCATCTCCTGGAGCAGAGGGAAATGTGGGCTGTCTGACCAAGCTGTGCTCTGGGGATGGACTGCTCTAGTACCCTCTTACCCTCCTTTCCTGCAAGGAGTCTGAGTCTCTCCAGTCCCACTGGGACGGTAAGCAGAGTGGTTCACACCAACTGCCAGTGTAGACCGCTTTCTCGGTGTTTACTCACGTAGCGCTGTCTTTACCTGGTGTAGTCGTGTGCTGCTCTAACTGTAACCAAAGAAGGAGAATCTGGAGGTTAGGAGTGTGAGGCAGGTGGGGCTGGGTGGAAGCTCAGGCATTGCAGAACAGCATTGCATTCTTGGTCTCTGGGAAAGACTGTTTCTTGTGTTCTCCAGCTTCTAGAAGTTGTTCCCAGACTGGGATCTCGCGGGAGGGGCATTCTACACTCTTCTGTTCTCTGTTTCTCTTTGGGGCCTTGTTCTTTTTCTTTCAAGGATCCTGTGCTCTTAGGAGCTGTCTCTGGATATTCTAGGATAATCTCACCATCTTAAATTTTATCACGAAAGCTCATTTCACCACATACCTACCATATTCTAGCATCTGGAATTGGGGCATGGACATCTTCGAGTAAGCATTTTTCCTATTTACCTCAGCAAACACTATTTACATTTATTTGCATGTATCAACTAATCTTCAACAGCTCTCTCGGTTTAGGTGTTATTCACTTCCCCTACTTTATAGCTGGGGAAAGTGAGGCCCAGGGAGGTTATGTAACTTGTTCAGGGTTTCATGACACTAGGTAGTGATGCTGGAGTTCACATGTCACTTTTAGTAATCAGGATGCATACTGTTTTTGTAGGTGTCTAATGTATCCTTCAGTGTGATGTTTGGAAACCATACAGTGGTGATAATCATGCCTTCCGGGGTGCTTGGTGGATCCTCCTGTTTGAAGTCTTGACAGAATCATTTCAAGCAATGGGAATTAGCATCTGTGTGTTCACCAAGTTCCTGCCTCAAGGTCACACAGATAGTAAATGCTAAAACTAGAACACGTGAACTGTGACCAGCCTGCTTCTCTGTTTTTGCTTTACCTGATGAGGATGTGTTTAGAAAAAAAATAACCATTATTTGGTGTTGCGTAATGGTCATGTTCAATGACAGACTCATGGAGACTACAATACATCTCCTGGAGTTTCAGGATGTGGGTGTTGGGAGCTGATCTCTGGTCTCCTGGTACAGTCGTAGGTGCTCTTTAGTGTTGAGCTATCTCTTCAACCCCTATCAGAAGGTCTTGTTGTAGTGAAGTGATATGCGGATTTCAACATCATTAGAAAAGAAAGAGGTAAAAAGGATGGAGCTGATCAGGAGGTTCAGATCATTATGTTTGGTGGTTAATATAACATGCGCAACATGCGTAACATGCGCAACATGCGCAACATGCGTAACATGCTGCCATCTCTTCTGAAATTAGCCTAGTTAGAAACTCTAAGTGCAAAATCTGATCACCAAGATGGAGCAAAGCATTCATTGTTTTGAGTTTCCCCTTAACCTTCTTTTGCATTCTCCACAGTGTGTAGAAACCAGCTGCTAGAGTTGTAGTAAATGCTGAAACTTGTAGTTGAACTGCGGAGACTCAGAATCTTTGCCCTTAGAAGGGTGTAACATACACTGCCCTGCTCATGAGGCCATGACTGTCAACCCTGGGCCAAGCCAAGTCAGGCTCACTTCCAACTGGACCTCAAAGAGCACTCCATTAATGTAGACCTTTCCATTCCTTTAAGAAATGTTTTATTATTTTCTAGTGTGTGTATGTAGGTGTGTAGGTTTGCATATGCCCACAGAGGCCAGAGGTGCTGGGTCTCCCTTGGAGCTGGGATTACAGACAATTGTTAACTACTTGGCGTGGGTGTTGGGAATTGAACCCCAGGTTCTCTGGAAGAGCAGCATTTATTCGTAATTGTTGATCCATCTCTCCTACTAACATTTCCACTTTTTCTTATTTTTTAATGTTTTTTTATACAATGAAAATTAAATTTTTTTTCATAAAGGATTATAAATGTTTTGTATTTTTTTGGGGGGGAAGATTGATGGATTATATGTCAAATACTTTCTTGTCCTAGACCGTGATGGGCCACAGCCTTTGGTACTTTCCTTGGTTTTCTCTTGTAATGCATATTGAGATGGTCTTGTGAGTCAGGTGTTGTGCCAGGCATCAAGCATGGGGAGCAGAACAGCTGCCCACTTAGTGGGGAAAGAGGGGGGCCATGCATGAGTACACTATAATGCTGTAGAGAAAATGAAAGCGAAGTTGAGAAAGAATCATGTACAGAAGGCTATTTCAGATAGAACAGCCGAGGCTGTGTAGCGGTTTATTTTAGGGAGAGTTGAAGCATTGTACAGAGAAAAAAGTATGCCTGGAGGTACTGAAAATTGGTGAGAAGGAGCTGGCTTGGAGCTTAGTTACAATTAGGGAAAAGCTTGGTTGGGAAAAACCACTGCATCCTGCATGTTTTGACGGTGATAAAGAATAAAGGTATCTCAGTTTTTTCCAGTGCAACAAGGAGGTAGCAGTGGATATTCCATCGGGCGCACTCTCTGAGCAAGGCATGGAAGAGTAAACGCGCACATAGGGAGATGGAGGTGATGCAGAAAATTATTGGTGCCTTGTGGGCAGAGTGTGAGGAGACTAAAGGGGAAGGGGCTTTTTGTTTCAGCGAGTGTTTGGAGCTAGGAAGGAAAAGCATTTAAAGATAAGTTGGGCGTGGCAGCATTGTGAGGACAGAGGGAGAATCAAGACACCAGTATTTTGAAGGAACTTACTGAGGAGACCAGAACTGCTTCCTGGAGATGTGAGAAGGGCAGTAGCTTTGGGAGAAGGGTGTGTTTAGCATGTAGGGTTGATGTTAAATAGAGCCATCAGGATGTGAATTTCAGAGTTATCAGCAGAATATGGAAATTCTGGAGGCAGGAGTACAATGTGGCATTTAAGTCATGGAATGGATGAGATCATAAGTGTAGAGAGGTAGCAGGCTCAGGAGCTAACCTGGAGGCTGACATTTGGAGGTCAGAGAGAGGAGCCAGCAAAGGACACCGATTAGTAAACCGCAGGAAAAAAAAGCCAAGGGCACACTGTACCGCAAATCGAATTAGTGATGGCCGTTTCCAGGATGAAGGGTGCTCTGCAGTGTGTGTGTGCTCCTGGAGATGATGAGGTCCCAGCATGCTTTGCATCAGGCGAGAAGTATGTGCATCTGGGGAATTTATGTGGGCAATTTAGTGAGGCAGACAGGAACTGAATGCAATGGGCCTGCAGGTGAGCGGGCTGAGGATCATAAGGCAAAAGCAGTGTTGAGTACAGGCCTTGGTAATCCCCAGGTGTCCAGGAAACATGGACGGTCTGCAGGTGACAGAGCCACAGAAACTCGTTTTCTGCCTCCCTCCAAGTTCACAGTCCCTGACCCTGCCTCCAGGAAGCCCTTGGTGCCAAAACTCAGGCTTGGATTGTGAGCCTGGATTCTGTGGAGAGACTTTGGAGATAAAAGGCTTGAAGAACCTGGAGCTGTCTAGAAGGCAAAGCAAGAATTTGCTCCTTCTGCATTTTTGCCCCAAACAAGTCCTTAGTGACAGATGTTTCCCCTGCAGTCCACTGGCCCAGGGTTCTCTAGACATGCCTTCTAGGCACACAGGGCCAGCCCTGTGATGCTATTCAGGGCTACATTGCCTGGATTTCTCCCGTTAACAGAAGCAGCAAGGGGCCCAATACTAATGATGATTGTGTTTTACCATTTTAAAGACCCTGCAGCCTAGTTAGGTAGGATCCTAGTCAGCCATCTCATGTAGTTAAGGGGCACATAGGGGTGGGGTTGACTTTTAAAATTGGAGATAGTGGGACTGGGCGGATGGCTCATCAGTTAAGAGCACTGGCTGCTCTTCCAGAAAACCCAGGTTCTTTTCCCAGCACCTACATGCTGACTCAACTGAGAATTCCTCCAATTCCTGGGACCCTGATACCCTCTTCCACCCTCATTGGGCATTACACACATGAGTTGCCGAGACATACACTCAATCAAAAGATCCATACACATAAAAATAAATTAATATTCAAAAATCAAACTATATTATACCGTAGTCATATGGGAATGGGTGCCTCTTGTAGTTCCGTGTCGGAGGACAGCTGCACCCGGGGGAATGGATTGCTTTCGAAGGGGAGTCTCATGCAGCAGCACCAAGAGGAAGCCTCTGAGCAGCTGACACAGATGGACTGGGAAGTTAGAAGAGCCACGGCCTCTGAATGTGAGGCCTTTTGGGTGGGAGAGGGAAAGACGACCATCTTTCCAGGTGTAACTTAAGGAAGAAGGTGTCCGATCAGCTGTGCTTGAGTGACCACAGTAACTAGTCCCCAGTGGCTAGTGTCCTCCCGGGGGCAGATCGTTATGCAACGTGTTCAGGCTCAGCTGCGGATGCGGTCATTGATTTTGTTCATAGGATCGAGTGGACACTGATCCTGGTCTGCTGGTCTACCTTGTTGTAGGCTCTGAATTAGCTCTGCCCTATTTCTTTGATATGTGTGATTTTGTTCCCCCTCAGCTTTTGTCTTTCACCACTAGCAGAGGAAATCAGATACGACCTTCTTCCCTGCCTGTGTGTGCAGTACAACACCAAGGCTGCCTCCCTATAGAACTGATTAGCAAATCAAAGGCTAAGCTGCCTTTCTCACAAGTGATTTTCTTGCCCTACAGAAAACTGTCATTTTCAATATTCCTGTTAGTATTCTTTGACCTGTCAGCATAATTGAAACGTTACCTATCATTTCTGTTTCTTTGATGCACACCCTGAGTATATTCTTTTTAGGTCACGGCACCCCCCCTCGCCCCCAGCCATGTATATGGAATTTGCTCATGAGGTATATATTAAGGACTTAGGCTGTTTGGAGGGAGACTTTATTCTAGTGCGTAATATACTTTAAAAATGGTTTTCATTAGACCATTAATACTGCTATAGCCCGAGGCCATGCTTTTCTACGTGTACTTAACTCAATATCAAATCCCGGGCACTGGTCATTAATTGTATCTTTAGAGTTGCAATGAAAGTAAAAGTCCTCTTTAATGCTTGTCGGCTCCCTCTTCCTGAAATGTCTCCCGTCATATTTGTATTGGGTAATATGCAGGTTTGGGAGCAAGGCCTTATAGCAAAAGCTTTCCCTAGACTGATTCTTTTATTCCCCCTCCTCCCATTGAGCAGGTTGAACTACAGGCAGCTTGGCTGTGTACATGGGTCCAAAGCAAACCCCCCTTCCCACCAGATAGCTCTAGAAGGATGCATTCAAATCTGGCACCCACACACAGTACCTCTAAAAGCTCTGCGAGTCCACTAAAGCCTCATTTTAGGGAGATGTGTGAGTCCGCTCAGGTTGGGAACTTGCTTGCCTGTGACCTCTGTGGCGAGCAGGCCCCATTGGAGGGATGTTTGTTTCCAGTACTGGAACTCAGCAGGATGAGTCATAGCGATTTCAGGAAGCGGCTCCAGTCTGCTGTGCTGTGATAATGCGTGAAGGAATGTCTCCATTTACTCCACGCAATGTTTAGGAAGGTATGGACAGAGATGCCGTAGGTTTGACTCTTAAACATTTTTATGTTGGGGGTTTGGACTTGGGGCTACAGCTGGAGATAGCTTTTGAACGTTTATTTATTTAGAACATCACATAGCTTTCCCACTTGGAGAATGAAAATTTCAGTTGGTTGGACCTTGTTCTGTCAGCTCCCAAGCTGTTTTGAAAGCCACAGCTTTGGATATCTGTGATTCTGCACCCTTTCTCCGCCACATGCCCAGAGCTGGAGGGCGGGACATACCACACCACACCCAGTGCGACAGGTCTTCATCTTGCTTGCCTGCAACGCCTTAGGGCCAAATAACACACCTTTGCAAGGCTCAGCTGCTTACAGGATCTCACTGAGCAGCTCTTGCTGGCCTAGAACTTGCAAGGTAGACCAAACTGGCCTTGAAGTCACAGATATTCTCCTGCCTCTGCCTCCTCTCTCTACTGTTTTTTTCTACTGTATTTATTTATGTGCTTGTGTAAGTCAGAGAACAAGTTCCAGGAGTTGAATTTTCTCCTGCCATTTGGGTCCTGGGGATCAAGGTCATTGCACCAAGCTTGGTGGCATACTCTGGGTATTCCTGCCTTTTTGTAACACTATTTTCACTGTTTTGATACTTTCCTGGAAATAACCATCCTTATATTTTTATTTTATTTTATTTTATTTTTTGTTGTTGTTAGGGTAAAGAGATGGCCCAGTGTTTGAGAACACTGGCTGCTCTTTCAGAGGACTTGTGTTCAATTCCTAGCACCCACAGGACAGGTCCCAAATGTCTGTAACTTCAATTCTAGGAGATATGATGCTGTCTTCTGATCTACAAGGGCATGTGGTACACACAGGCAAAACACTCAGGCACATAATAAAAATGAAAATTAAGAAGGATTTTCTTTTTTAATTTTTAGTGGCTAAAGTCTGTTTCGTGATTGTTTCTACCCTGTGGTGATCTACTTTTAGAACATTTCGGTGTGTTTTTTTTTTTCCTCTTCCCTTCTTTCCTTTTTGCCTTTCTGATAATGGAACTTAATTGTTAACCATGGGGATAAATATTATTTTAAACCCTAAGGTAAGCTTTTTGGGACCAGGTGCACAGGCTTTTGTATATGTGTGCTGGTGTGCGTGTGTGTGAGTGTTTATGTCTGTGGATGTGTGCATGCGTGTGTTCTTACAATGTCATCTTATATATTCAAAGACATCAGTATATACCTTAGGTGTTTTTGTCTTCCCACAGTGTGGCCTTATGCCCAACCCTGGGCTTTCAGTTCAGAACTGTTGTGCAGAAACATGACAAATGCGTGTGCATCTTTCCTATACTTGGAACTGAGTACATGGGGTAGAAACAAAGTCAGAGATGGTTCCTCCTGCCATTAGCTGCTCTGTTCTGTAAAACAAGGTTGTTGGGATGGCAAGCCGCTGAGTGTGGGGATCAGTTAACAACAACACCACGCCCTGAAGGTCACACAGCGAAATAAAAACATCCCCAATGACGTGGTAGGGCATGCTTGTATTAAGGGCTAAAGTGGAATATTCTTGTTCAGTTTCTTTCTTTGTTTGTTTGTTTTTTTGATTGGGCAAATTAACTCCAATCTATTTTGCTTAAATTTAAAATCCCACTCGTGAATATAGCATACGTCAGCATTTGTGATTCTGGAGACCTGAACACGAAACAGTCCCCAAATAGCTTGGTCATTCTCTTGTACTTTATAAATACGTTTGGATAAAGAGGGCGGCTACAGAGTGGCAGTTCAGTCCCAGCCGCCCTTCTATTGTGCGTCTGTGCTCACAGAAGTGGGAAGGGCGAGCGACTGCGTACTTTGGTAGAACCACAGTCACGGTTCATATAGCTACCTCTTTCTTTTCTTTCAGGGCCAGCTTTCAATATTGCAAGAGAAGATAGACCATTTGGAGCGCTTGCTAGCCGAAAATAATGAGATCATCTCAAATATCAGAGACTCAGTCATCAACCTGAGTGAGTCTGTGGAGGACGGTCCGAAAGGTTCACCGGGCAATGGAAGCCAGGGCTTGGCGCGCCTGCTTTCCTCACAGTCAGCCCTCCAGGCCGACCCCAAGGACTGTTTCTTTGCCTCACAGAGTGGAAGCCAGCATCCAGATGTGCAGGTAACGGAGAGTCGCTGGTAGCCAGCGGCCCTTTTGCTTGTTTTCAGATTCACTTTTGTGTCTGTTCTTATTCGGCAACTTTTTAAGCTCTGGACTCCAGTTTCTCCTTCTCACTATCGTTTTTCTTTGTTAGTGGTCTAATCCACTCCTCCTGTGCTTCTGTCTATTTTCTTCTGAACCCCGCCATTTCGCTTGCTTTACTGCCTTTCTATCTTCTGTAGTGGTTGAAAAATCCTTAAAGATTTAATTTGCCTAAGTGATAATTTTACCTGCTCTTGGAGGAGACAGTCACATTCCAATGTCACTCTGCACCTTCCCTATGCAGCATCAGAGTAGATATTTGGAGGAGGCTCCTCTGGTAGGGCAGGGAGTGATCTAGAGCTGTACTTTCCACTATGGAGAGTGCCCTCCACACATGGCTGCAAGCACTCACAATGTTGCCCTTTGATTTGGGATACACTCTGAAAGTTTGTAATGGAAACACAGAGTGTTTTGGCCTTCATGTATAAAGTATCTTTATTTTTTGTATTAATTATAGGTTGGTTTGATAATACCATGGGTAACTTAGATAAAATCTTTATTTAAATTTTTATTGTTTTCATTTTATTAGACTATTTAAGATTGCCATGTTGGACTTAAACTCTTTCACTTGGACAACCCTGTTCTGGGGGGTAATGGAACTGAAAAATCCAGAAGGGGATAGAACATGATATAATCTTGAGGCCATGGCTCACAGGCCAAGCTGTCAGTGGGAAGCAGTGTGGCTGGCCAGGCCCTGTACCTGTACCCTCATGGTTAGCTAGTGCGTGGGCAGATCCTGGTGGGGCCAGAGTCCTGGGCTTCCCAGGTTACCTGTTTCCTTGGGGCTTGGTTTCGTTTTGCTTCTTACTGAGTTCTTCTTTGTACCACCTTTGTCCACTGTGGTAGGGGGATGGCAAAATGGCAGGCTCTTTTGTTGTTGCTTGTTTGGTCTAAACGTGGGCTGTTTTTACTGTGGTTGCAGAGCCACTGTGCCTGTGTCAGAGGGAGGAGGGAGGTTGTTTACTATAGGGCTGAAGAAGGGATTGGCAGTTCCTCCAGATGCTTCCCTCTGCCCGGCTGTGCTCCACAGATTTTCTGGCTTATCCTTGGAGTCTTAGTTGTAGGCATTCAAGGCATGAGTCCCAAAACAAGAGAAAGTTATTGTCTTAAACTGTTTCATGATCACGTTACTTAATTTTCTGATATTCTTTTTTTTGTGATATTTTATACTAATACATAGTTTTTGTAGCCTGTTCAGTTTTTAACAATTTAAATGTTCTTGGTTGTGTTGTCAAGTTTAGTATCACAGAGAATATGAGGGATAAAAAGGTCAAGTTTTATGTTTTGGGTGGGACACTGTTTTTTCCTTTATGTCCAAAATGAATTATTATCTACAAGGAATTATGCATTCAGAAGCTAGAAGACATGTATTTGGGTTTTGAGGTGCGGTCTCACTTTGTGGCGACTTTCCTGCCTCAGCATTGTGATGGAACTGTAGGTATACACCACTACACCTGGCTGTAGAAACACATTGGACCCCTTAAAGTTAAATCTCAGTTTAAAAAATTTTATTTCGTTTGTATTTTAGAATAAAAAAATACAGCATTTGACAAATAGAAAAATACACTTGAGTTCTCAGTCAGATACAGACTTAGAAGGTAGCTGAGGCTGATTATGAAGCCGGCGCCCCAAGTGAGGTAAGAAGTTGTGTTGAGGACGTATTTGCAAATGTTGAAATATTTGGTCATAACCAAACTTCACGAGAAATCTTTTGTTGCGTTTCTGTTCTCCTGTTAAATCACACTGGCACTAAAAGCAAAAGGAGGAATTCTAATAAATGAATGAAATCATATTTACCAAAAGCAGATGGGGCGGGCTTACTTATGAGGGTAGTTATGTAGCACAATTAGCCTTTCAAGCCTTTGAATGATTTTGGCCTTAAAAATTTCAATTGATTTTTATATTGTTTTATTTGATTATATATTGACAAAAGAAACAGCAAAGAATATCCTTGAGCAAATATTGACCAGCCTTAAGTATAGCTTAACAATGGTTAGAGTTTAACTATTTTTCTTTCATATTTTTAGATGTTGGATGTTTATGATCTGATTCCTTTTGATAACCCAGATGGTGGCGTTTGGAAGCAAGGATTTGACATTAAATATGAAGCTGATGAGTGGGACAGTGAGCCCCTTCAAGTTTTTGTGGTGCCTCATTCCCATAATGACCCAGGTAAGCCCTCATAGCTCTGACAAGCTTGCGCAGAACCCGTGTCCCGTAATGAGGGTCCGGTCAAGCTTATGTCTCCCTGACTTCACAGTGATCTTCTATCCCATCCTCATTGTACTAACTTATGTGCAGGAAACAGTGATAAACACAAGAAGGATTTGGGGGACATACATTTCAGGGTACTGTGGTTTATTTTATTTGCTTCTGGTGAAATATTGCATGGGAGGGCTGGAGGCCTAGTGATAAGTTAAGAGCACTAAAATCATTCTTGTACAGGACCCAGATTCAATTCCCGATCCCACAAGGTGGTTCACAACTTATCCTAATTCCAGTTTCAGGAGATGCCTCACCCTCTTCTGATGTCAGCTGGCCTGGGGTATGCACGTGGACGAGCAGGCAAAGTGTTCATACATATAAAGTAAAATAAATCTAACACATTAAAAAATACTTCATGAGAGAATCACTTTCTCCTGTAAATTCCACTTGCAAAAGGCGGAGTGCTCATTGGAAGATTTGAGTCTTTAACCCAGAGAAGCAGAAGCAGTGGTTTGGGAGCTTTGGTGGAGGGGTCTAAGCCCTAGCCTGGGCCCGTAGACCAAGATGGCTTTAGGGAGGTCACTTAATCCCTCGGTGGACAAGGTTTTTATCCAGAACAATCAGGACGATAGTATCTTCCCAGGATGAGATGTAAAGGAACCCTGCGTGACACAAAGACAGCTGTGATTATTGTAATCACTGTTATTTCCCACGAAGGCTTTTATTTGTCGAGGCCAGTGATCCCCCTCCCCCAAGGTAAGGGGAAATTGCTATAATTTCAGCGGTGCACGTGATTAGATGTGCCTGCTTACTGGTGTGAACATGCAGCACCAAGTGAGAGCCCAGTGAATTTAGTACAGTAGTTCCCGAGGCTGGATTTCTAAACATTTTTTTTTTTTGGAAGACT
>LOEQ01010984.1:14290-33270 GCA_001685075.1 Bramus lutescens
CTGCTTCTATCCTTTGCTAGTTTACTGGATGCTCTCTTTCCGATGTCCTCTTCCCGTGATGTAAGTGCAACTCACAGCTTCGGGGCCTGAACGCAGTTCGCTTTCCTCTTTTGGTTTCTCCGAAGTCCTTTTTTCCGTCATTTCCCCTTCCCCCTGTGCTCAGTTCCCACCAGCTCCCTTCCTGTTGCTCTGTGACTTAAGCACTCAACCGTAATATTAAAAGTCTTGGTTTACTGGGCAGGCTGCTGAGTGTTTTGCAAATAGCTGATGCCGAGGAGAAGAGGTTGGTGGCACCGATCACGGGAAACGTGCTATCATCTTGTCACGGTGACACAGCAGTTGAGAGTACTGGGATCCCTCCTGTCGCGCTCACCTGCGTTTCTCTCTCGAGTAAACCTGAGTAACAAAGCACACGTTTCCTCTTGCCTATTGCTGATTCTCAGCCTAATACGGAAGTTCTTCTTTGGGCTGTCTGTATATTCCTTTACTGTAGGCACACACCGTACGCATACCCATACTTGCACATATGCACGAGTTTAGAAATATACAGTGTTTGTACTGAGCTTACTCACTGCGTTTAAGCTCACCCAGGGCTAGGGCTTTGTCTCACCTACTGCCTTTTGTGGACCGGCTAGACCAGCAACTGACAGCTAGCACCATCATCTCGGTTCTGCTCCCAAGTCATTGCAATAGTAATAGACTGTCTAGGTTAGGGTCAAACACTTGGCCTGTTGCTTGTCTCTTGTTTTCCGTTAACTCCCATCTTTTCTGGTGTCTCCTTATTTCTATCTCTTTAAGAAGCATTTTTTTTTTTTTTTGAAAACGCTCTTGGCACTCTGTAGAGTAACAGCAGTTTTAAGCTCTTTGAGGGCAGGGATTTCTTAGATTCCCCGTTTGTTCGCATTATAGTTCCGGCTGTAGTATGCTGTTTTGTGCGAGGACATCCATAATAACTGTTTCTGAGTGCAATAAATGGATCTGTCTGTTGGTATCCTAGCAACCACACTGGACTCTTTTGTCTTAGGAGAAGATGTTAATGACCCTTACCCTAAGGCCCTTTGCCACTTGAGTTAAAAACAGTGGTCAGAAACAGACCCATTAAACCTAATGCTCCATGAAAGCAAAATGAGAGACGAACCCACATGATTCCCTAGCAAAATAAAGCATTGATCACCCAGATTATCCCGTGACAAATGAAAACATTCAGATCATGAAAAATCACTGTGTTAATAGGGAGAAAACAGGAAAATATGTGCGTGTGTATTCTAAGTCAAACTACAACCGTAATGGGAAATCTTTGTAGAATACTCCCAAATGAATGTGCAATTAGGCAATTTACTTTCTAAATGAGATTTATAGAAAGTTGTTTGCATTTTCTGCAGCAACAATTTAAAACAAGCTTTGACTCAATAGTTTGTTTCATCAGTGGGTTTATGTCTGTTGGAAATAGAAATACATGAAATAGATTTTTAAACAGTCCCTTCACAAAGAATTTATGGTGTATACATGCATACATGGATACACACACATGTGTGCAGATTGTTTCCTTTTGGGGATGAGCTCGTATTAGTAGGTAAGACAAGATAATTCTTAATAAATTTCCTAATTAAGTCTTCCAGGCCACAAGGATATGTCACCCAGCATTCAAATGGCTTACACGAATTCAAACAGAACAGAAAAGGAGTTGTAGGTAAATGTTGATAGCTCTGCACCATTATGGATTTGAAAAGTTTTGACACATGGACCATGAAATTAAATATGAGTCGATGGATACATGTTCATGTTATATTTAATAAACTGATTAGAACACAATTATAGCACCTCTGTATCTACAATCTTAATTCTTCACTTCTCACTAGTTAAACTGCCAAAATAGTTAGTTAATTTTCCTTCAAAGAAATCCCAGTGTGTAGAGAAAAGATAAGGTAGACTGGATGGAAGTGTGAACAGCATCTTGTCAGTGTGAGGCAGTTTGTAAAATGCACAGTAGATTGTAATGCCCTGTGGTGTGACTCTAAACAGAAGGGAGAGCTAGTCACTAAGTTATACCAGAAAGCAATTTTATTTTGTGCATTTATAACTCTTTAGAAAAAAAATTGATTTAATGCATGATGGGATTTTGCCCATTTTTAAAACCAAGAAAATGCATTTTTTTGTGTTTCGTATTACATAATAATTAGAAATGGATTTGTTTATATATCTGTGGCTAAAGTTCAAAAAGACTAAAAACATGAAATCACAGTCTGACTTTCAAAGATTTTGGTTAAATATTACACTGTTGGAATTTGAAAGTGTTTGGCCAGCTGTTGTTAGTGAATGTCTACTTGTATCAAAGTGGAGAAGGAAGCCAGTGAGACGGATAGCGGCTGGCTGTGGTGTCAGCACGGGGAGAAAGTCCAACTCTGTTTAGCCGTGCAGGGTAAACAGTGTTCTTTGGTTTTGACAACCATTATGGAAAAGGTCAATTCCCTCAGCCCACATAGCATGAGGAAGAACTGAGGGACAGGGTTTTTTGTCCATCCTGTGCCAGGGAAGGGGAGAGTCATATGCTAAGCCATGTTAAATGGTATAGTAAGTTGTTGGAAGTCAGTCAATGATAAATTCTCAGAGGCTGATGAATCGAAGCTCAGGATTGTCTCATTCTAAAATTCATGTTCTTCCCATTCACCACCCTGTTTCTTAGGACATTTATTTAATTCAAACAGATTCTGTATCTTCTTTTTTAAATGGGGAGTTGCCAATATAACACATTTGCCTGAATGTCTGAGTTGTTAATAAAGTTAGCAAATAAAAATTCAGGACACTTAGCCAAACTTGAATTTCTAGTAAACACTGGATAGGTTTGTTTTTTTCTACGTGAATGTGTATTCCAAGTTTTAGATCAGTCATATTTATGTTAAATGTTTACTTGCTATTTATTTGAAATTCAGATTTAACTTGGCATCTTGCTCTTTATCTGAATGATAGCATTTGAGAATTAAATAACAGCTTTGTGGAATTCTGTGTTTAAGAGGGAAAATGTGAGTACTGAGATTCGTTTTTAGAGGAAGAAAGATCTGGTGATTTGGGCCATTGGTGGACTTCGTTCTTGAGGCATACACATGTCAGTTGCTCTTGAGGGATGTGGGTGACCATTGTACATCTGACTCTGATTTCAACCTCCATCTATTTTCTTAGCTGGGATGTATGAGAACTCACCAATGCCATAGTAACAAAAGCTAGTACTAACACTTAGGTCCATGTTCCAGAGGTTTCCTATCATTCTGTGCATATACGTGTGTTAAAACCCTTGCTCCACTCAGCAGCACTAAGATATTCTATAACATTACCCTCACATTGCAGAAGAAAAGTCAGGAGAGATAATAAGAAATCTGCCCGTGGCAGAGTGGATTTAGCACATGTGACATTGGCTTCTGAACCATGACTTGAGAATGGTTCTTCAGTATAAAACTACCTTTCATTGGTACATTACTGAAGCCACAGGCAGAGCACACGGAGAAGTTAAGTACTGTCATAGCTAGCGTTATCTATGCTAGTAATATTAAACACAAAAATAATCTTATTAACTTCATGCAAAAGTGGACATATCATTATGCTATTTTCTATTCTTTTTTCCTTTTGATTTATTCCTGTTGAAATGGATGTCTGTGCCTTGAAATACAGGGCCTTTTTTATTGCTATGTTTTCCTCTATGATTAGGCGTGAGTTAGAAGCAGCGTTTTCCAGCTTTTAAAGTGATTTCCAGAAACTGTGGTACTTTCCATAACTTGTGTGACCCTAAGTCTGAATAACCCACGTGTGTACTGTAAGAATTGCCTATCAATGCCTTTAATATAACCCCCTCCCACAAAATTTTAATTAGCTACCCTCTGTGTGGCGAGGTGCCAGTACATGTTCACAGAGTCCCCTTAGCAGAGAAGAGGGATAATCTTAGCATAGATGGATAACTTCTTTGGGAGCCTGATCTCGTTTTTAGTATCAGATATCAAGGTATGCAGGTCTCTTAATGGGCACTTAGGCAAACAGTATGGGTGAGGAACTCGGGAATTACACAGCTGCATGACGAGCCCACGCTCAGCTATTCTAAGGGGTAATGCAGATCCATTCTGTGGTGTGGGGTGAAGTTTCCAACATAGGCCTCTCAGATGCATTAAAAGGCGCCATATCTCAAACAGTGTTATGGGAGTGAAGCTGATAGGCTTGGAAAACTATTAGATGATGCTGAGCCACCCAGAACGAAAGGTTATCTTCCTTCAGAAACCTGAGTTGAAAGCATCTAGAGTTTTAGAGGAATCAGCAGGTTTGTAGGTTTGCAGAGTCTTTGGAGGAGCCTCAACCTCATTTTTGGCACTCCACACATCCTGGAAACTTCTTCAGCCACGAAGTTCTCTTAACTTCACCTGGATGCCCTCTTGAGTCCTTTACCCCATTTCTACTCCACTCTGTAACTGTTTTTTAACAGAACTACAAGCATCTTCCTTCCTGTTCTTCTATTTCAACTTTACATTTTAGTTTGTGCCTAAAGTGTTCTTAGTGTAGACATGTATAAGCAATGATAGAAAGCCTTAAACCCCCTTCTGTGTTCCTTTAAGAAAAGACAATGTTTAGAAGTTTTCTAATATCTCCCTTCTATTGTTATTAAATTGTTTTCCATGCTCTACTCACGTGTCCTGCAATGTACTGATGCCCTATCTGGCTGCTCCCCAGCTCTCTTAGTGGTTTATTGTTTGTCCATGTGCTCTTGCCCCTGTCCGACGCTGCGCTGCGTATGCTAAGACTTCTGTTGTCCTGCTAGGGCTCCACTCTCTCTCTATTCCCTCGGCGTGTTGTTCTGATATTCTCTGTGGAATCTGTTTTCATTTAGCTTTGCCTTATGACGTACTTAGCCCTCATTAGTTCCTCAGTACATGTTTGGATGAGTAAACTGGAATGTTAATTAAAGATCTTCCAGTTTATTATGGGGACAGAGGAACCTAATTTATAATAGAAACATTGGAATTAAAATTAATCAGCGGCGTAATCGAATAATGGTAATAACAATTAAGATTATATGCTGTCCCTCAGGTATAAGGTTGTATGTTGCAGTTTGATATTGAAGGATTAGCAAGTGATGGGAGAAACTTGTTGATCATCTATCAATAGAGAATAACTTTATTACTGAGATAAAGAAGGTTTCTTTTAAACTGTAAACTCCCTTTGTATTTACTTTTAAATTTGAGGATACTGTTAACAGGACAATGGAAGTAATTCAAGGTTTGAGTTGCTGGGCTTTTATGTGATTACCAGTATGTCATTTACCTCACTATAATTATTCAACTCAAAATCAACGAATTCCTAAAAGTTAGTGCTTATTTAACTTTTGAGTGGAATTAATGTTGTTAAAAAAGTGATTACAGCAGCTGTGAACCTCACAAATGCAGCAATGTTATTGAGAGAGGCTCCTTTTTTGGAGCCTCTCTCATATGTTCCTACTAGAGGCTCCCCCCCTTAAAGACAGGGTGTGTGACCCTGGCTGTCCTAGAACTCACTATGTAGATCAGGGTGACCTTGAAGTTACAGAGATCACCCTGCCTCTACCTTCAAAGTGCTGGGATTAAAGGTGTGTACCACTACGCCAGGCCTACTAGCAACTCTTAGATTCTAACTAATGGAGCATCTTGGTGCTACTGGGCAGTGATCGTTAGGGTAGCAGAACATATTAACGCTGAGTGTAGTAAGTTGTTTGGTTTCATTCTAGTTGAATAGATGTTCATATGAAATCCATGTGCTTTTGTTTCTGTGTTCATTTGTCAAGCAACACACTCCATGAACTCTTAGATTCGTGAGAATCGCTTGGTTTGAATTTCTAGTTGTGGTGTATTCCCAACCCTGCTTTTAAATTTTTCAGGAACCAGGGCCAAAACAAAGAAGGCCACATTCTTTGTTTCTAAATATTTAAAAGTTACAAATAAAAGAAATTGATTGTAGAGAGATGAGGAGATGGGATGGGAAGTGAGGAGGTGAGGTGGGCCTCTGCTCACCTAAAGAAACAGAAGTAACTCAGAGCTCAGAGAGATTGAATAGGCTTCCCAGGCCGCAGTTTCTCACAGAAATGGCATGGCATATTTGGCCATGGCCATTCAGGAAGGGACAACCTGTGGGGTAGCCAAACTCTCCTTCCTCCCAGATCTGGGTGTGCCCCCATCCAATAGGAGCTGTGCTTGCAGATAGTATATTGTTATCTACACACTGCAGATCGTCGGCCTCTTGGATACCCGCAGGCTGAAGGTCCTACTGTAGGGCTGAGCGTCCCAAAGGGTAAGGGGAGGGACTAGCAGGCTGTGAAAGTCACCTTGGGGCTGCTGGACTCTGACTTGGTGGGCAGGGCACACTCCGAGTGGGCAGATTCTTTGCTCTGGGGTACTGTCATAGAAAGAGGTATGGCCGGTGGGATAATGAGGAAATATTTCTGGAGCCCTGTTCCCTGGCCAGGCACCTTTTGCCTGGGTTTGGCGTGGGGGTGGGGTGTAGGATGGGGCGGGGTGGGAGGGTAGTACTGTGTATGAAAGGAAGTGTCGCTTGAGAGGATTCTTCTCCAGACTCCCAAGCTGTGATCCGGAGTTCAAAACACAAAACACGGCTTGCCAGTGACTAAGAGACGCTAGGCTGCACATAAAATAGACAGCTGGGCTTTTAACGTTACTAGTTTTTTTTTTTAATTGTAAACTTAAAACATAGTGGCATTGAATTGGGATTTATACCTTCTTCGTTTAATTTTTCACTCATTTTAGTTTCTTTCTAGCTAATTTAAAGTAGCTGTTAGTTCTTATATGGGCGACAACATTGTTGGAGTGAAAATGGATAAAAGGAAACGTATTCTTAATATGGCTCTTGTCCTGGTTCAGTTTCTTGTGTATTAAACGCTAAGAGGAAGGCTGTGAATTGACCGCTTATGTAAATGAACCTGAAACTCGCTGTCCTCAGATTATTAAATCTAGAGGTAGGAATATAATTTCACATTACAAAAATTCATCCCATGCAGCTTTGCATAAAACATTATCTTTCTGATTGGTCTCCTGTTAATATGCAATTGTAGTTTTTCCAGTAATTTAGAGGAAGAAAGACCCAATTCAGAGTAAAAGGGAATACTTGATTAGTCTATTGTATAAGAGCAATAAAAGCTAATTTACTGTTATATTGCTCAATATTGAAAGCTGCAAGAAACTCTCTTCATTCTTTATTCATTAATTATGCTATATTGTAGCAGTATTAGTATCAATTATAGACAAGTTTTATGGAAGGCTTTTACGTTGACATCTCTGAGTTGTATTTTGCCTCACGTAAATATCTTTGACATATTTTCTGCCTGATTGTTGAAGGGCGAATGAAGTGTTGAAGGTGGAGTGGATGAATCAGTCACTGTAGTTTCTCTGTGAAAATTCTTGTGATAAACTGTCTTTGGAATTCAGGTAATCTCTGTTAGTAGCAAGTTCCAGCTGTTGGAAATGCGTAGTTGTAATTTTATAAGGGTCTTTCACCTATTGATGAGAAAATAGTAGTCTGTTTTAGTCTTCCTTTTATGCTAGATTATGGGGTTTGTTTTTGTTTTTAATTAATTTTGGAGGTTTTACACTGTCCAGAGTTCCTCAGTTTTATTCATACGCAAGTAACTGCTAAAATTCAGGTAAGAGGAACATGCGATATTTGAAAGGCAAGAATTCTAATTGACCCCTTCAGGGAGTTTTAGTGATCCTTGTTCTGCACATATATGATCATGGCACAGAAGTGCATTTGCTTTGACATCTGTGAATTCAGGTTAATTTTGTGCTGTGTAGGTAAATAGAGAATGTTAAATCAAGCACTATGATAGGAGGTGATAAATCAGCATTGTGATCTTTAGTTTTTGCAAAGCAGTAGCTTTACTTCTCAGGCTATATGTGTCTCCCAATCTCTATGACAGAACACCACAGACTGAGTGGCTTCCAAGAATCAGGCTAGGGACTTGAAGGTTTTTGGCCTCTCTCATTGGCTTTTGGCCTTAATGACCTTTTTCCTCATCTTCCTGGCCAGGTTTCGCTGTATGTGCCTGGGTCCTAATATTATTTAAGATTAAGAACCCTCTTCCTTACATTATTTTACCTGAATTAACCATTTAAAGACCTTATCTCCAATACAATCACATTCTGAGGCAGGAGGAGTTAGGATTTCATCTGTCAGAGAAATGCCTTTTTAAATTTTGCCTTTCCCTCATTTGATTGTACAAATGGTCAAGGCCACACTGTTGACAGAGGAAAAAAAACCTACCAACTACTCTATTATTCTTCAGGTTCTGTGTTACATCTTCCAAGCTTAGTCTTGAGTACTCATATCATCAAACTCGAGAGTGTTGGGATGCACATCCTCATTTAGGAGGAGACTGCTATTTCTTTGCACCTCTCTGGGAAGCCAGGTATAGGTCCTGGCCCTGTGCCAGGCTTGGGTTAGTGCCCTGGTAAAACACGCCGGGATTCCTTGCACACACTCTTGCACAAGAGATGTTGGAGTTTTGCTGAAGGCAAAGGCTTTTTAGTCTAACATGGGAAAGTTATTTCATCCAGAAAGCATTCTTTGATGACAAATCAGCTCAAACGTACCCTAGGTTGAGAAAGTCGTAGGAAAAAGACTTGACATTGTATTCCTGTTAGGCTCCTCGTGACACACCTGAATATCGCAGGTGCCCAACAACTGGGAGAGACTCTCACAGCTGCAGTGCCCTTTTCAGACGCATCTGTTGTAGAGTACCCTGTTCAAACAAGCGGATCATATGCTCTTCCCCATCAAGGGCTTTCTCTTTTCTTTTTTCCCTAGCAAGCACAATATCGATTGAGTGTTAAGTTAATCATAGGCAAACAGAAGTACTGTTTGGACTCACTCCCCTTCACGTCTCTTGAATGTGTGGATTTTGGTAGCAGCTGGACAGTAGTCCAGCTTGGAAGTAGCAGTCCTCCCTTTAAGATTGCAGACATGGGAACATATCATCTTCCACAGGGTCCACTGTGTCTGTCACCAGTCTGCATAATTGGTGGCCATGTGGACTGTAGCCTTGGCCATTTCAATCATCCATCTGGTAGACCTGTGCTTGACGTTGAGTCTTGTTAAGAATGTTTCCTCTTACGTCAAGTCTAATGATTTGGGTGAATAATTTCCAAGTTATTTGGGGAGTAGTGGGATAAATTAGGGAGCCAAGTTCTCTTGGGAGGGGGAACATTAACATATTCACGTTTGTAATTTATTTAGTTGCTTTGCGCTCCTAGACAATTGCATGATGGGAACAAAAGCCTGTGTTTGGGCAGAATTCTATGCTCAATATTCTTATCAGCTCTGTAATCACTGTTTGCTTTGCTGGGAATGTCATGGCCTAGTTTGAATTTGCCTTGCTTTGTTTTAGCTTTTACTTATTGGGTGGGTGGGGACTTCTGAGGTATGATGAAAGGGTGTAATTCTAATCCCAAATTGTGAGAATAATTGTTAGTACTCTTTAAAATTTTAAATCTAGGATAAAAAAAAGTCCAAGCCTAGCGCTAAGTAATTGAATTAATTGTTAAATTCAAATGGCTGTTTTTTTTAAAAGGCTTAGTTCATCGTTTTCATTTATGTCTGAATTTTTGTGAATGTCTGAATATTTCATCATTTCAATGGCAGTAGGTTTTTACTTCTCTGTCAACTTAAAGAGAATTTCATTAATTGAGCACACTGTTTGCTTTTAAGATGTGGGTTTTATTTGAATAAAAGAGCTAAGGGTATCCAATAGTAATTCGGTGGAACGGGGCAAAGTTGAAATCAGCCATATCAACCGGACCTTTGTGGTGTATTTGTGTCTTGATTTAGGTTGGTTGAAGACTTTCAATGACTACTTTAGAGACAAGACTCAGTATATTTTTAATAACATGGTCCTAAAGCTGAAAGAAGACTCAAGCAGGAAGTTTATATGGTCTGAGATCTCTTACCTTTCAAAGTGGTGGGATATTATAGATATTCCGAAGAAGGACGCTGTTAAAAGGTTTGTCCCAAAACTTTCTGTTTTAATTTAGTAATATTAAAGATCATAACAAATGTAGAAATTTTAGAAGGTGCACTTTTAACTTTTTTTTTAGGTGCACTTTTAGCTTTATAGCTGAACTTGAGTATTATCCACATCTTGTTTGCATTGATTTTAGTCCATCCCTGAGAAAGGGATGCAAAGTCTTTCCACTGAAATCTATATGTTCATCCCCTGTCCTTCTAGAAATGGGCTTGCTAGGTCAAAGGAGTTGTTATTGTAAGGGCCTTTCAGAAGGGTCATTGCCCAGTTTTCTAAATATAAATTGTGTCCGTGTCTCTGCCTCTTTTCACTATGTAATTTTTGAAAACCATGGCTAACCTCTCTGAAAAATAATTTGCTTTTATTTTTTGCCAATATTTTTCTCATAAGAACAAAGGTAGTTGGTTTCTGGTTCGGTTTTGGGAGCTTGGCTCATACTCTTTTTTACTGATTTGTAGGGCTATATCTGCTGAAGATTTCATTTTCTAATTAGTTCATGATAGACAGACCAATTTTTTATGAAGTCAAATTGCTAATCATTTTTCTTTTGCTGTTTTGTCTGCTGCCAGTTAGGTCTTCCTCAACCCACAGTTAAGGTAAATAGTTTATTTTTTATCCACCATGTTAATATATATATTAAATCCTCAGTTCCAAAAGCCTTACTTAACGATTTAAAAGTTGGTCTTTGAGGAGGCTCTCTGATCCAAGTGCATTTGTTCTGAAGAGTTAGGCATTGTCCAGGATTACTGCTCCCTGTCCCTGTAGAGCTCTTGATAAAGTAGTCACTGCTGTGAGTATTGCCAGTTGTGACAGATAGCCTCTCTGCAGCTCTATGAAGTAGGCTCTTGCTGTACAGTCCAGGGCACTGGTTGACTGAGGGTCACTAAGCTGTATGTGACAGGACTGGTGGTCCACCCTGCCCAGGCTGTCCACCTGCTGAGTCCTTTGTACACATGACGCTTTTTTGAGGTTGTTTTTTTTTTTTTAAAANAAAACCTTTTTATTTATTTATTTTTTTATTTTATGTGCACTGGTGTTTTGTCTGTATGTATATCCATTGTGTGAGGGTGTTAGATCTTGGAGTTACAGACAGTTCTGTGAGCTGCCATGTAGGTGCTGGGCATTGAACCTGGGTCCTCTGGAAGAGCAGTTGGTGCTCTTAATTGCTGAGCTATCTCTCCAGCTCACTTCTATGAGTTTTAATGTGTCCATCTTTTTCTACTGATAGAAAGTGTCATCTTTAGTGTACTAAAATATTCACAGGCTTGGGCTTTCTGATCTGTTTGATGGATTCTGATGACTTTTGTCTAAAATTATTGGAATTTTATAATGTTTTAAAAACTGGCAGTTTAAATCTTGTCTTTTTGTATTGAAAAGCCTTTTAATGAGTAACAGTTTAATTTTCTCAAAGGGTTTTAGAATTAATTTAAGTTTCTTCCTACCTCATCAGAAAGTGTTTTTAGATTTTAATAGATTGACACGAACATTTGAGGATAATTTGAGGAAAATTGATGACTATCATATTCATTGGAGAGTATTTTTCTCACTGGTAATAGGCTCACATGGTTGATTAGGAGAGAGACACAGGTTTTGAGGACAGGGGAATAAATAGACTGGAGAGCTACCGTGGTCATAGGAGAAGCCACTCTTCCTCCATAGGCAAGTGCTGCCATAGCAACCAGGGTCGACAGGATCCAGTTAACATAAGAGAATCTGCAATCTACAATTCCAGAGTGTTATATAATGTATCTTGACTTTCTAAGTGGAAATATTAGCAATGCTTTAGGTTAACATCATGTGTTCCTTCACATGTGGGGCAGAGGGGAGAACAGACAGAGACATGAGAGGAAAGGAGGGAGGAAAGAGAGAACACCAAACAGCATCCTGAATCCATAGATTAGATCTAGCTACCCTTTGGTACCTTTTAAAAATTTGGACTCTTAGAAAGTTACATAGAACTGGTGAATGCTCTATGAATTCTTAATTCTTAAGAACTAAGATTTAAGAAGGTTTTTGTTTGTTTACATCTTACTCACTGATACATATTTTCTAAAATGTAAGAGAAATTTTATTGAAATTGCTTAAATTTGATGAGTTTATCCCATTTATAGTTTTTTTCTGTTTTCAGAATTGATTATCTGATTTTTTAAATTCATTTTAAAATTCGACTGGTGAAAACTTTTCATTATTTTTCTTCTGCTAGTTCCCATAATGCCCAGAATGAATTTGTAGTTTGCTGGGTTTTACCCTCTTTCTTTTCTTCTTTTTCTCTTTCATGATTCCTTCTCCCTGCTTACGCTAGTGCTAAATGGACAGTCCATTTATCCTAATAGACAGTACATTTCTGCCTGCTTTCCTTTTAGCACTATTTTAACTAACTAGTGTTGTCTTTCCCCCCTCATTTTCTCATTTTATTATTCCTAACTACTCAGCAGCTCTAGTTAACAGTTGTGGGGTTTTTTCACCCTGACTTGCATGCTAGAGAGTATTTCGCAACCTGAAGTGCTGTTTTCCAAGTTACATTTCTTTCTGGTTAGCTTGAATCTCTAGTGGTCTGAGAGTGTGGCCTCTACTAGCCAGTTCAGTATATGACCAGTGTTGAACCTTATATTGGTACCTGAAGAGGGGAATGTGTTAAACTGCGTTTTGATGAGTATGTGTTTTATAATTATTGTTCTCACCTGTGTACCATCAGGTCCTCTGCTGTGCCACATACCCATTCCTAAATTATGCAGAATTGCACAATGCAAGTACAGGGGCTATGAAAAAATAGGTAAGGGTGACATGGCTGAACATTCAATAATTTCCTTAATGACACCCACAAAAGAACCCAGAAAAGGACACCCAATAAAGGTACCAGTCCCGTTTGCCTATATAGGTTCAATTAGGTAAGAGTTGCATATCTATTATGAAAAACTTGTCAACTTATTTTGTATCAGATCTGGAGTGTGCTCGTGGATGTGGGTGTCCCGAGAAGGACAGAGCGATGTTATTGGGAAATTGTGGCAAGTGTGTTGTTCTCTGAGATCCATTGTAAAGTTGCGTAGAGGGTGTGTGCATGACTTGCATCATGATGAGCCGAGGGAGCTGGTCGATACCCGCGTGCGTAATCTCGCAGGCCTGGGTCCAGGCTCGGCACAGTCATCCGCCTTCATCTACTTCTTCACGAGGAATAAATTGTGCAAAGACATTGCAAGGTTTTTCACTGATTGGATCAATCATCACTTTGGAACAAATTTCATTTTTTCCTACATTGATTTGCTTGGTTTTTGGTTTATGTGTTGTGGGCATATGTGGGCATGCAGAGGTCAGAGGAAAAACCGTGGGAATTAGTTCTCTCCATCATGGTTCCTAGAGATGTAACTTAGGTCACCAGTCTTGACAGTAAGCGCCTCTACACACTGAACTATCTCTCCGGCCCAGATTGTCATTTCTAAAGCAAGTATTCATAGCAGAATGGACAGGATTTATTGGTACTGTTTTCTTGCCAGCTTCCCTTCATCTCCTTTTTCCCCCCTTGATCCTTTTGCTCACTTCTTCATCCATCCATCCATCCACCCACCTACCAGGCAGTCCTCAAAGTCAGGTATAGGGCAGGAATTAAAGAGCTCTGGGCACTTGCTAGAATCAGTCGTCTGTTTTAGAATTGAAGAGCTGGTGTTCCTCTGAATGACTGTATTGCTGTCACTACCCCTTTGTTGTTCCTTTTGACTGGAAGGGCAGCCAGTTTGGAATGGTAACTGTGGAAAGGCTGCCTGAGTTCAAATCCTGACAATCTTCATTACTTTTGGGCAAGTCACTTGATTTTTCTGTGTTGTGGTGTATTTGTCAAATGCATTTAACATTGGGGTCAAGCCTGTTGGGTTTTTATGAGGATTGAATTAATATAAATATGATGATTAACATTTCTTTTATTATTTTTGAAGTGCTGAGATTTGAACCCAGGGGTTCTTGCATACTGGACAAGTCCTTTGCTACACACCTACATATATCCCTAGCCTGACAGAGATTTAAAAAATTCATAATAAATATTTGTGGTTCTTATTTTTGAAACTTTTATTTTCTATTTGGGTGTCATATCTTGGAACTACAGACAGTTGTGAGCTGCCATGTGGGTGCAGGAATTGAACCCAGTCCTCTGGAAGAGCAGTCGGTACCCTTAACAACTGAGCCATCTCTCCAGCCCCGGTATTCATCTTTTAATAGGAAATTAATTATAAATTTATTTTTCTGTTCTGTTTTTTAAAAGCTGGCTTGTTTAATGCTTCACTGAGGATTTTCTGTGCTCAGATGCTCTTTAGTATTTAAAAACATGAAACTCTTTCCAGGTGCATGGACCTTTTCATTGTTTTCCATTGGTAGCTCGATTTTTTCAACATGTGTGTGCTGCAGTCCTAGGCGTGTGTGTGTGCTGTCGTCTTTAGCATGTGTGTGCTGCAGTCCTCAGCATGTGAATTCTGCAGTCCTCAGCATGTATGCTTTAGTCTTCAGCATGTGTGCTGCAATCTTCAGCATGTATGCTGCAGTCCTCAGCATGTGTGCTGCAGTCCTCAGCGTGTGAATTCTGCAGTCCTCAGCATGTATGCTGCAGTCCTCAGCATGTGTGCTGCTGCAGTCAACGTGTGTGTGCTGCAGTCTTCAGCATGTGTGCTGCAATTGTCAGTATGTGTGTGCTGTTGTCTTCAGGATGGGTGTGCTACAGTCTTATGTGAATTCTGCAGTCCTCAGCATGTGTGCGCTGCAGTCCTCAGCATGTATGTTGCAGTCCTCAGCATGTGAATTCTGCAGTTCTCAGCATGTGTGTGCTGCAGTCCTCAGCATGTATGCTGCAATCCTCAGCATGGGTGTACTGCAGTCCTAAGCATGTATGTTCTGCAGTCCTCAGCATGTGTGCTGTAATCTGCAGCATGCATTGCTGCAATCCTCAGTATGGTTGTGCTGCAGTTTTAAGCATATATGTTCTGCAGTCCTCAGCATGTGTGCTACAATCCTCAGCATGTGCTGCAATCCTCAGCATAAGTGTGCTGCAGTTCTAAGCATGTATGTGCTGCAGTTCTTAGCATGTGTGCTGCAATCATCAGCATGGGTGTGCTGCAGTCCTAAGCATGTATGTTCTGCAGTCCTCAGCATGTATGTTCTGCAATCCTCAGCATGTGTGCTGCAATCCTCAGCATGGGTGTGCTGCAGTCCTCAGCATGTGTGTGCTACAGTCCTCAGCGTGGGTGTGCTGCAGTCCTCAGCATGCATGTTCTGAAGCCTTCAGCATGTATGTGCTGCAGTCCTCAGCATATGTGTGCTGCAGTCCTTAGCATGCATGTGCTGCAATCCTCAGCATGGGTGTGCTGCAGTCCTCAGCATGTGTGTGCTACAGTCCTCAGCGTGTGTGTGCTGCAGTCCTTAGCATGCATGTGCTGCAATCCTCAGCATGGATGTGCTCCAGTCCTCAGCATGTGTGTGCTGCAGTCCTCAGCATGGGTGTGCTGTAATCCTCAGCATACGTGTACTGCAGTCCTTAGCACGCATGTTCTGCAGTCCTTAGCATGCATGTGCTGCAGTCCTCAGCATGGGTGTGCTGCAGTCCTTAGGTGAATACTGCTGTTGCCCCATTTGTCTCAGAACCTCACTACTTGACTCCCTGAGTCTAGCTTATTTTTATATTCGTGTCAGTGTTCATTGCTTGCGTTTGGGAACTCCTTCCCATGCTGCCCTTCGCCAGACAGGTCAGGTAAGATCTGGACTGTTAGTGTATTAATTTTCAGGACTTTGACTCCTGAGGCAGATGGAGCGGAGCAGACAAGCGAAGCCTGTCTGGCATGGTCCTGTGGACCGTCCTGACCTCATCCTCCCCCAGCCGTCATTGAACCTGGAAGTTTAGCCTTGCCCTTGATGGTTTGTGCCCAGGAATGTTCTCCCAATACAACTTCTCTTTTGAGAAAGCTGGATGGCATCCCTCCTTTGCACCTTTGCTGGGAAAAGGAATCCTGGAAGAGTTTTTGAGAGTAAGGATTCTGGCAGTGGGTCAGAGGCCATGGCAGTTGGGGAGCTGGACAGTTGAGTCCTGAGCCTGGCCTGACTTTCTGTATCTGGCATTTCTGTGTATGGGTGTCACCTGTAGGCTCGGTAGAAGATGTAGGTAGGCTGTGTGTTCTCGGTGAGTCAGGTGGAATCTAGGTACTTTAGGACTGACTGTGCTTGTTGCCTGCTGTGTCTGGCAAAGTGCACATGGGGGTTCAGGTGCTGCACGCTGTGAAGCTGGGACCCTGAAACAACAGACCTCTAGGAATGACGATTTCCTCAGCTGATGGAGGGAAAGCTGAGGCCCTCGGGCTGAGGAGGAACTAGTCTCAGGGAGAGACTTTGTACTGTACAGATCTGACAGCTTCCCACAAGTAAATCAGCATATACTGTTCAGGGGGCCTTTGTTTTGTCTATCCTATAGGACTTTGACACTAACACCGGGAAGGCTTTCTCTCTCTAGTTCTGGACATACTCTAGATAAATCCATTTTCCTTCACTAATTACGCTTTTTCTAATTGTTTTTGAAATACAGAGAAACCAAGGTGGTAGGTTTTTGGATTGTACCTGGTAACAGCATGCAAGGGGAGAAAGGTCCCAACTGTTAGCTTTCTCACAGTCCACAAAATAGGGGCTACACCAGAGCCTCCGAGGATCCTGATTCACGCAGAGGACTCTGTCCAGTTTTCCATACAGTCAGCAGTGGGTTCAGAGTGGAGTCTATGTGACACTTCCGTATGCTATGAGAAATGCTGCCAACTTCATCGCATTTGCACGGCCCCTTCTTGATTCTTCCCTGGTGTGTTTTCATCTCTTTATTTTTTCTTTGCTTGTTGTTCACTTTATTTAGGCCGAACCATCCAAAACTGTTACTACTTTTGATATGTGCAAAACTGCCAGTTTCATACGATTCAACTCAGTGTTTAAGACAGAGGATGGTAGTTGGGGGTAGGATTCAGATTAGAGCCCAGCTCTCAGTCTCTTCATCTCATGCAAGCTTCAGCGCATCTTATGGAAGCTGCTTCTTTGGCATTGGGAAATAAAGGACTTGATGGGTAATGGTGCCATTTTGCTAGGCAATGTGTGTGTGTGTGTGTGTGTGTGTGTATTAATTACAGCTGTTTCAGAAGATTGAGTTTCAGTTTTCCTTAAGTTTGTTGAAATTCCCTTCTGGCTATGACTATTCGCTTGTGTTCCGTTATGCCACCTGACTATGGATCTAGAGCAGTGGTTCTCAACCTTCCTGATGCTGTTCCTTGTGTTGTGGTGACCCCAACTGTGAGATTACTTTCATTGCTACTTCATAACTGTCATTTTGCTACTATTTATGAATTATAGTGTAAATACCTGTGTTTTCTGATGGTCTTAGGCCACCCTTGAAAGGGTTATGACCCACGGGTTGAGAGCCGCTGATCTAGAGCAGTTGCATTTAGTTTCTTACTTGACCAGAGAGCCCACAGCACTTGTTGTGTAAACGCAAGCCACATCTGTGCCTTTTGGAGCAAACTTAACACATCTTTAGATTTTTGTTCCCATTATTTAAAATTCTTAACTAGTGCTAAGTAGGTGACTGATAAGATTGTTTTTGATGCCTCCTAAAATGTTTATGCAATGCCCCCCCCACTTTATGAAGATAAATGTAGAAAGCTGCTGCCCCTTAAAGCCTTCCTTGTCCCCAGAAGAAAACCAGCTGGTGAGGGAACTTAGCAGAAGCAGCTGAAGTGATCCTGGGAACAACTCTATCCAGGATTCGTCGCCTTCTTTCCCCATAGCTTCATAAACCTTTAAAGATGAGAATCAAGTTAACTAAGGAGAGATCCATGCAAACAACATTGAGCTTTTTATTGCTTTTTATAATTCAGAATAATTTAGTCCATTATGGTCGCAGTGCCCCCTTTGAACATGTGTCTGGAGGATTTAGAAGAAACTTCCGTCCATTAAGTCATCAGCGTGTGTTCTGTCTGCGCTTGTTTTGTTTACCTTTCTGGCTTCACGTGGGGATATTCTGGGTTATGTACTACATGCTGTCTTCACCCATTGCAATGAGGACCGGCTGGATAATGTTTGGTTCTGTTGAACTTCCTGCCTGGGCCTGGAGACAGTGGAATGGCCTTTGGGCTGCATCTGCTCCTGCTGTCATGGGCAATGTTTAGTGCAGAAACCCACTGGGTGCCTGGAACTGGGAACATTGTGTGTTTACTCATGACCAGCCTCACCGTGGGTTTGTTTTGTTTGGTGTGAAATTGTATTTCATGTCTGCCCACCTACTATTCAGTGTAGTCATTGTAATTTGCCATAATTGTAAGTTTATTGTTATTTTTTCAAGGAGGCATAACTATTCATCTAATATTTTAAGCCTCCTGTTACGTTTATCCAGCCTTGTACTTAAGTGAACATTTCATTGAGCACAGAAGTATTTGCTGCTACTTGCTTAAGTACTAAGATTTTAGCGGATGCACACTTTGGGTTTTCCCAGAAGAATGGGCCATTAATGCTCTTACACTGACTCATTTATTACAAACTTATAGAGGTCGGGTTTTATGGTGTCTAACCAAAGCCTGCTGTAAAATCTCCAGAGCAGTGTGAAGTCCGTGTGTCTTGTGAAGTCTAGAGTCAGCTGCAGATTTGAATTGTTCCGTAGAGCCTGCCGCGTTTCATCGGAGACCGGAGCACCGCTGACAGGAAGCAGCTGGTTTCCTGGGTTCTTCCTCTGCTCAGTTCCTCACCTGTTGAGGGGACACTCTACCCACCTTTATCACTTCCCTTTATTCGTGGTGTCTGTGTTTGTTTTTGTTGTTGTTTTTGTGTGCATGTTTGTTTTTGTTTGTTTTGTTTTGAGACAGGGTCTCCCTGTGCTACCCTAGTTGTCCCCGGAGATCAGGCTGGCCTTGAGCTCAGAGATCTGCCCACCTCTGCTGCCAGGATC
>LOEQ01010985.1:12239-28332 GCA_001685075.1 Bramus lutescens
ACGAAAGTTTGACTTCTTCTTTTCTGATTCAAATCCCCTTGATCTCCTTATGTTATCTTATCGCTATTGCTAGAACTTCAAGAACTATGTTGACATGCATAATTTTCATCAGTAAAATCTGATTTGTATATTTCTTTTGTGTACCTATATAGTCAAGGTTGTAAAAATTTCTCAGGTGAAAAGTTCTCATGAGTGAGAAAAGTTTAAGAATCTCTGCTTTAGGACACTATGAAAGTAGGGTTATTAGAATCCTAAAAATATTAAGTATTTTGACTTGAATAGATGGTCTATTACTATAGGCATAAATAAAAATTCAGTATGCTGACAGCTTCAAATCAGTTAGGGTAACTCCAAGAGTTCCCAGGATTCAGGGTATTTAAAAAGTGTGACCCAGGTAAAGGCATACTTAAGTGTTATGGCCTAATGGAAGCCTTCTAGGTCCTATTGGCATCATGGCCTTTAGAAAGATTTAAGTTAGCTCTCCTGTGATCTAACTGTAGTTCTTGCCAAAGACTGCTTGTTAAAGGCAGAGGTGTCTCTCCCACCCTCTACTTCCTTGATTGAAATGTAATCTTTTCTATCCAATCTACCATCCCATAGCTGTGATGTGATCCTTGCTGGCATCTACACTGTACCATTTGAATATTCAGGCATTTAAATCTATAAGCTTTATTTTTTAATAAATAGTACTTTCTTTATAATTTGATTTTGCCAAGTATTTTATTATAGTGGCTGAAAATAAATAATAATCTTCAAGCAAAAGCAAGGCAGAGAGAAAGAGGGAATGTTGGTAAAGCTACGTAAGTGGAACTAGATTTAGACTTTGATGTTATTAATCGGTTGTAGTTTCATTTCTGTTCCTGCGATAAAATATCCTGACAAAAAGCAACACGGTGTAGGGAAAAGTTAATTTGGCTTAAAATTCAAGGTTATAGTTCATTGCTACTGGAGGTCACAAAGGCAGAATCTTGAGACAGCAGGTCACAGCACATTCACTGTCAAGAGCAGAGAAAAACAAATACAGTCAAGCTGCCTGTTGCTTGATGCTAATGCTCAGCTAGCTTCCTTCTCTCTTATACAGTTCCAGGCCCAGACCGTAAACTGGTAATGCCCCCATTCAGTGTGGCTCTTCTCACCCCTATTAACAAGCAAGTCAATCTGCCATAGGGCAACCTGATCTAGATATTTCCTTATTCAGGTTGTCTTCCCAGGTGATTCCAGGCTTCAGGAAATAGACTTTTAATATTAACCACCATGAGACTGGAGAGATGGCTCAGCAGTTAAGAGCACTGGCTCCACTTACAAATGACACAAGTTTTCTTGCCTGCACCCATGTCAGGCAGCTCACAGCTACCTATCCAACACCTTCTTCTGCCTTCCCCCGGCACTACATTCACCTGCACCAACCCACAGACACAAACACATGGACTGAAATAAAACATAACCTTTAAAAAAATCTTATCATCTCAAATATTTTTACTGAAACATTTTTTTCATATGATATATTCTGACTATATTTCCACCCCTTCAACTCCTCCCAGGTCCTCTCCACATCCTCATCCACAAAAATCCATGTCCTTCTTTCCTTCCTTCCTTCCTTCCTTCCTTCCTTCCTTCCTTCCTGCCTTCCTTCCTTNCTCCCTCTTTCATTTAATCCTACAGGAGACTATATGAGCATCTCTAAGGGCTAGTGTGATGAGTCGCGGTGACACCTCAAGAATAATATACTTAGAGCAGTGCTTTTCAACCATCCTAATGCTGTGACCCTTTAAGACAGCTCCTCTTTGTTGTAGTAACCCCAACCAAAAAATTATATTCATTTGTACTCCATAGTGTAATTTTGCTACTCTTGTGAATCTCAATGTAAATATTTTATATGCAGGATATCTGATACGCAACTCCTATGAAAGGCTCATTCTAACCCTAAAGGGGTCGCAACCCATATGTTCAGAACCACTGATTTAGAGGAATAATAAAATTTTCTCACATTCTGGATTTAACTTTCCCAAGTAAGGCATCTTCCCTCTATGGAGTATTCTAACCTTTGTTTACCCCAAAGCTTTTCCATAGAAAACATAAAAGTATTTGCTTTTATGTTTATACTCCCACCCCATCCCCTTACAATTTAATGTCTATGTGTTGATTGCATAGAAAGCTTTAAATGTTGACTTTAGCTAATGAGCCACTGTGAATCACAAATATCCACCAACCCAACTGCCTCCCCCCATCCTTTTCCCTTTTCCAATTAGATATAAAAGAAGAGATCAGGAGTGCTTTGAATGAATAGCTTTATTTAGTATATTTATGTAAATATATGTACTAATCTACTACAATTTCTATACCCCTGTAACCATACTATCCCCTTTCCCTTTGGCCCCTCCTCTCTTTGATATAGGATACATAGTCACACATTAAATTAGAGTAGAGAAAAAAAAACAACAATAGTAGATAATATTTAAAGCAACGGTTACAGGTAAACAAGTAGCAAGCATATTGGTAGGAATAATGTTCATTCTCCTGTTGTAAAATGGTAAGATTTCTTTCTTTCCCTTTGTGAGGGGGTAATTCATCTATATCACTTCAGGGAGCTTTATTCCTCTTTCATTTGAGTAGAATATGACAGTGTCAGTCTTTCTCCCAGAAGGCTTCGGTTCCACACAGTCCATAGCACTAGTAGGTTTGAATCAAGCAGCAAGTGTTTGATGTGCCTATGTACATGTGCCTAGGATATATTCCATACTTCCACAGAGTTTGTGAGGAAAGCTGAAAATATTAGAGTATCAGCAAGTTCAGTTCCATTCCATGGGGAGGAGGACCACACAGGCAGGTAATGGATAAAATTTCACTAACTACTATATAGACTCTAAATTTAAAGATGCTTTTTTATTCTATTTTTTATTTAAATATTTTTATTCTGGGGTATTTCCACAACAGACTTTCCTTTGAGTTACGTTGCGGGTACAAAAGCATTTACAGCCCAGTCTAAAATTACAAGTATAGTAGTCAGAGTTGCTACTTACAAAATCCTATTAAATCAAAAGCCATGAGGCACAGTATCTCTCTACCTGTTGCCTTCTAAGATCTTTCTATAAAAATATACTGATAAACTTTATTTCCAGGAGGTCTCATCACAAAAGAGCAGGGAATTGATTCCAGATGCTACATTTCAACAATCCAATTAACATAAATCCATTCACATAAATCTGAGCACAGACACTTTTACTCAGGCCTGAATATATTATGTCAGGCAAATTTCACCAGGCTAATCTTCACCGTTTCCTCCATGTGCACCTTGAGCAGCCAGATAAAGCTCTTCTTTCCTTTAGTATTGAGCTTCTTCTAAAATGTTGAAACTTTATAGAATACCCCAGAAGTTTTCAGTTTTTAAATACGGCGTAAAATCTTGAAAATGAACACTTATTGATAACTATCATAAGTTCTTATTTTGAGAATTATAATACAAAGTCATAATCACATACATGGTATTACTATTACTAATATAAGGGAAGTAAGTTTGAAATAGACACAAAGAAGTCTGTGAATAAGAAGTATTAGAATAAACAACATCATTTTTACTCTCATATTGTTTATTCCAGGTATATATTTTTTCTTTCCTAATGTACACCAGATGACATCAGTGTTTCCATCTGTGAGTCTTTGCCTCAGAGTCTAGAGATGTTGAGAGTCTTCAGAAACAACAAAGTTGTGACAGTTTATGTGACCTAATATACTATACTGTGTTGGTGTATGTGTATGTAGTTATATATTTATATTAGTATATGTATGTACATTTGTAGAACCTTGTGTGATACTGTGGAATGATACCTTAACTTAGAAGATAACAGGAATTTACAGTGAAAGAGACTGTCAGATCAAAACACATGAGAAAGAATGTGCATGTCACATACACAGTGACCGAAACATGATTACCAGCATCCCAGATATCTGTGCCAATAGAGGAATTCCCCCACTACAAACTGTCCTGTTAAGGTTGAATATCAGACAGGCTACATGTAGAGCTTACGTTCATTGAAGCATGTCTGCAAATATCCTAATTTGTGTCAAGATACAGTTTCTTGGCATTTAAAACATGTAATGCATGCCTTTGAATTTGTCAAAGGGGAGAATCTAGCAGCTTCTCTTGTCTGCCACTTCTGGTACACTCTCTTTGTCCATTTGTACATTTCAAAAGTGATGTCTTTCGAGTAATGTGACACAGCTAACACACAGCCAGTAAAGGATAGAAACTGTTTTCTCCAGACTTGAAAACAGATTTTGAAATAATATTTCCACAACAGTTTTGCTGCTGCCTTCCTGGTAGCTTCCAAAAAACCTTTGTTCAGAAAAAGATTGGCTAGGGTGAGTGGTGCAGTCTATGGAAAAAGACACACATGGGGTTTACAAACCCTGTGACCACAGTTCTTTAGCACCATGCCCGAACCCATAGAGCTAAATGGCTGCACATGGGTTAGAGCCTAGGATCTAGAGCTCTTTAGCGCGATGTTCCAACCAAATGAGCCCTTCAATCAGAAACTTCTTACAACTGTAGCACCCTCAGACTTGGCTGGGTACTGAATTCAGATTAGGTGCTGTGGAAAAACATCTAAACAAAGGCCCACGTGAAGTTGAAACTATTCATCTGCCCAATTCTTCAAACATCCATACACCATCAAAGCTGCTGTTTAAAGTTCTGAGTCTGTCGAGTTTCCAGCCAAATCAGCAACAAAGCTTGAAGCTGGATTACCTGGAGTATTCCAGTTTCCAAGCCTTACTGGGGAGTGAAAGAAGTGTGATTCTAACAGAATAGAGACCGAGATGGGGAAGGACTTTCTTAGGAAGGATAGAACATTAAGTTGAAGCACAAAGCACAAGGTTCATTTAAATTACAGTAATAGCCCTTTACCCAAATTTCTCCTAAGTCTGAATAGGAGAAGAAGGCTACCAGAGCCAGGTAAAATCCTTCTAAGACTCATGGGGCACTCAAGCAAAATTCGACTTTGCTTACAGTCAGTCCATTATCTTGGGAAACATCTATTCTATCAAATATGAATGAACAGGAAATACATATATCTGTTCTTAAGATAATCAGAAGTATTTACATAACATGTTGGAAAATACACAAGCAGAGCTCACTAATCACAAAAACCACTCATCACCAAAACAGCTGAAGCCGAAAGGTCACAGGTAGGTTGGCAGTTTATATTGGTCACAATAGAAGATAAGGTCATGTTTCACCCCAAAGCTACTCCAAATATGTATCCCTGTATTTCAGTAACACAAGTTCATTGTTTTTACAATTGGGGTATTAATGATAGGTCAAGAACAATGGATTAAATTAAAAGGATAAAAAGGAAGCAGAAAGAGACAATGGAATGAAACTGAGTCTAAACTTCAATTAGGTCTTTCTTCCAATTTATCCTTGATCATAAAAGAGACACAATACTATGGCAAGTATGGTAATTTAACAGAAACATCTGAAATTCTGAACCCGCCAAAACCACCACATCTTTTCACTATATGAAAACAGAATAGTTGGAAACTGAATCATTACCTCATTTTTTGATCCTAAAAACTTGTCCATACCTTACCAACCAGGAGATATCTCAGACAGATAACTTGTCATTGTTAAGGAGATTTTTAAAACAAGAAGAAAGATAGTAGTGGAGAAATAAATGGAAGAAGAGGATGGAGTGAAAGAGGAAAAGGATGAGTAGAAGGTGGAACAGGAGCAAGGGGGGACGGACAAAGGCTACGAAGGAGATGAGGAGAGACCAGAGGGAGAACAAGAATACTGAGGAGGAGGCAAAGAAGAAGAGAGGAAAAAGAGGAGGATCACAAGTCCAATTCTCATCCTGGTATCATCTTGACACTTGCAACCATGAATGTTGTCCAGAGGACCTTAATAACATTGTCTCCAGAAGAATGGCAGTGACAGGATGAGGTATCACTTCTTCCTCTTCCTCTCTTCTGCTGAGTTGAAATTGTCCATAAGCTAAAGAGATGGGGATAATTAAAACAACAGTAAGCACATTATAGTTTCTCTTTTTCCAGAAAAAGAAAGACAAAAGTAGAGAGTACAAATTTACATGAAACAAAGTATGAAACTAAATGTATAGTCAGAAACACGGAGGAGGTTTGGGATTTTGAAGTGTGAACTTGGGCACTTCAATTTTTCTTGCATTCAGAGAGAAGCTGTCACCAAATTGTTGTACAGCAACCTGAGGAAATAACTCCGATTACATGGGGTGAATCACTACACTGCCTCATCTGTTCCTGGGCATCTGGAACATTTCCTATCCTCACTACCACAGAAGAGAAGATACAACCAAGAGCTTGCACTTACAAGGTGCTTCAAGTTCCCAGAGAATCCTGTGAAATTTCAGAAATGATACCTTAGTCTCCTAGCATTTCCATGGAAACATAGTAATGAAATCAGTCTTGGGTCCATCTAAATAAAATATAAATAATAAAATATAGGAGATCACAAATCTCCCAAGGCCTGCACTATCTCTAAACAAGTACAATATGCAGGTGGTACTCAAAAACAATAATGAATTCTAATTATTTTGATCCTATCATACCTCAGATATTTTGATAGTCAGTCGCGGTCTGGGCAGCTTAAACTCGAGGCACTGCGTGGAGAAAGGATATTTCGACTGCTGGAGAAGGAGGGGGACTGGGCAGCTCATCAAAATCTTTGAATCTTGGGAATCTGGGCACTCCTGGATTGGGATCTTCAGAGGCAGGGGGATGGGTATGAGATGCAGAGCTCAGTCGGCGATGCTCTCCCCTAAGGTGGCTGATTTTATCTAGCAGCTTCTTCTGGATTTCCATGATGACCTTCTGCACTTCAATACGGAAGCTATCACTGAGCCAGCAATAGATGTAGGGGTTGTAGCAGGAGCTGCTAATTGCTAGCCAGTGGAGGAAAAANAAAATAGAGACCATTGTGGCTTGAGATGGTTTCACTGGATAGCAGCACCAGGTACACATTGAGGGGGAGCCAACTGATTGCATAGAGAAGCACCACTATCATCAGCATCTTTAGGGTCTGCTTCTTCTTCCCACGCTGACAGATGTAAGTGTGGATATTGATGTCATCAACAGCATCATGGATCCACAGCTTTTTGGCCACATGAGCATAGACACCCACCAAGACCAGCAAAGGCAACATAAAGAAGACCAGAAAGGTGCCTAGGTCAAGGTACTTCCATGTGGATTTTGAAGTATATGGGAAACTGGGGAGGCAGGCACTTTCCTCAGTTGTGTTTCTAGATTATGAGAGAGAGAAAACAAAACCAATGATTTAGTCTTTTCCTTAAGGCAATTATGTCTTAAGGTAGAGATGGATTTACTGTTTGTATCGTGTCTGCATTGAGCATAAAACCAGGAGAGCTAGGATTCAACTGACCCAGGCTTCTCATGTACCTATAAGAAAGCCATGGCCCCAAAGATGGAAATTATAGCCCACTGTCTTGAGAGTTTTAGGGAAATAATGACAAATAACAGTTTAGAAGAATTTTATTTTTCTGCCTATGTTTTGAAATGTGTTATTCTAGCTCCTATTTGCTAAATCATTCCTTATGGCTTCCTCGGTTTTGGGCTGCTAGTATAATAGCATTCCTCTCATCCCATGTTCCTCTTACCCAATTTCCACCTGGTAAAGCTTCTGGTAAACAGCATGTGGAAGTGCAGCACAGGTGCTCACAATCCAGATGACAATGATGCAAACATTGCCTTGCATGGGACTAATCCGGGCCTTTAAAGGATATAGCATCACCTGGGGAAAAAAGGACCCCATCCAGCTTAACAACTCAAATTAAAGGTAGACATCAATTAACTGCTATTCTGATAAAAGGGTACAAAGACTTTAGTATGTAGGTGGTAACGCGCTTTATGTACTAGTTCATTTGACATGTATGTGGCATTTTGGTCATGGAATTACACCACTGCTATGTTTCAAGAACTCAGGAATCCAAGTGAACTGACTTCAAAACTCCTCTTTCTCTGTCTGCAGTTCTGTGGAGAAAGGAAACATCCAGTAGTGTGACTTATTTTTTCTTTACCTTCTAATGGGTATGACAGTATCCTACATATTCCTCCATCTACCCTTCTACCTGGCTTACTCCATGGCCTTTCTCATGCTCTCCCATGCCCTCTCATGCCCTCTCATCCTCTCCCATCTTGATTCCTTCATAGTTACTTTTTTCCCATCCTCTCTCCTTTGCTCTATGTTCCTGACTATCTCTCATCTTTTTTCATATAGCTTTTTAACGGGATCTAATCGCATACCATTCATTCCTTTGGTCTTCCCATGCCACTCATTTTCTGTCTCCCTCATTAATGATTAACTATGCAATGACCACAGCTTCTTCTCCCTTGCTCTCTTCCTTTTAATTGACTTCAATCTTTCTCCTAGCTCTTTACTCATCTCTATTCATCAGCCACTTCACCCCCCAATCCTTCCTCACAGACTTCATTCCCACCTTCCTTACAAAACTCTCAGACAGGTCTAATACTACATTTACATTCACTTATCCATGCCCTCTTGCTTCCTTTAGCCAGTCCTGCAATGCAGCAAACAGGAAATATTTCCCCAAAGAACATGTATCATGTGTTTATTGCCACATCTCTATTCCCATAGCACCACAGAAAAGATGGTAGCATTTTTTTTAGGTTTAATTTGGTGAAGTTTTGTATTTCACCATCTTTCAATATCACCAAATTACACATAAACATTTACATATAAAAACTTAAAAGCTTGGAAAACTTTATAGATTTCTTGTGACCTCACTTTTCTCCATCCATCTAGGAGGATATCTTAGGCAAGATAACTGGGAGGCACATACCCGATGTCGATCCAGGGAAATAGCTGCCATACTCATCACAGTTACATAGGCACATGAGTATTGGGCAAAGCGACTGAGGTGACAGGTCATCTTTCCAAACACCAGGGAATGACACAGATAGCGCACCTGTAGGAACAAAGGTTTGGTGACGCATAGGAACTCAGCCCTGTGTCCATCCCTCTCAAAAGCCCCAAGACACAAATAAAAGTCTCCTTGTTTCACCAAAATGCTGCTGTCATTCTCCCAATAAACAAAGGAATATTTTTACACTCCAGTTCTCATGCTCATCTCATTTTCTCCCACACAACATTCCGGCTTTAAGACGTGGAGGGACACTAAATCTCAAAACCTGTTAACTACATTCAAGTTCATGCACAATATTTGAGAGGTGGAGAAACAGGGTTAATCTTTATAACAAAACTTGGATTCATACATTAGCCCAAAACTCACTAGCAACAGGTCCCACTGCCTCCCTGGGCAGCCCAATACTCTCTCAGCCTCTACCATGGCAAGGAATTAATTCGGCGACACAATTATCCTGCCAGTCTTCCTAACACATTTCCAAGTCCTTTTCAATGTTTGTCAGTTTTTGTTCTATTACTATGAAAATGTTCTCCAAACCAAGCTAGCCCTTTCTAACTCTCCCTCCCTCTGACCACACAACACCGACTGTTGCAAGTACCAAGTTTGACTTCAGTTCTTGCCCCACTCCCCCGGTTACCCTCCTCAGTACCCCAGCTTACCATAGTGAAGGGACTGCTGAGAAGAGCGAGCATCATGTTGGTCACAGAAATGTTGACAACGAGGAGGCCGGTGGCAGTATGGACCTTCTTGTACTTCATAATTATATGGTTTAAGACCCAGTTGCCTATGATGGCAGCAAAGACCACTATGGTGTACCCGACCACTAACCAGAACTGCACCTGATCATCCTCGGATACAATTTCCAAATCTAGGGGACCTGACGTGTCGGCCAGGTCTCCCATCATGTGGTCTGACATCTTGGACAGTACACCAGCACGCCCCACCGCAGATGCGACATTGGACACAGCTTGAAGTACCTGGGAAGTAGTGGATGTGATCAAGTCATCAAAACCACTAGGTACACTCAGGGCTTCTGGAGTCAGCTCATCCCCGAAGCTGCTCATGGTGCCAGGGCTCTGGAAAGCCTCTTGGGGCATTTCTGTGGTTGGCTCTTCCATCCCAGTGCCTTTAGTGGACCGTGAGGTCCCTAAGCTATTTGCCCAGGAGCCTCTCAAAGAAGGAATAGGGCAAGTTGAGGCTGTGGTCAGACAGACAGGCAATCTATTCAGCGCCCTGGAGCTCTGAGCTGATAAAGTGTTCTCCAAGGTGTCTGGAGCAGGGAGAGGGGAGAAATACCAGGAACCAGGAAAAAAGACTGGACCTGTTCAGGGTGGGCAAGTGCGCAGAGCTGGGCAGCTGAACACAGGACAGGCTGTCTGCAAACGCTCTTCCTGGATAGTGCCCACAGCACCTGCTCCAAACTGGAGATGGCGTCAGGCTTCCCTCAAGCACAGATCCTCCTCCATGCTGCCATTGATTATTCCTACCCAATCTCTGCTGCCTTCAGTCAGTCATCAGTCTTTCTGTCCAAGGCCGGCTGGCGCTGTGGGCAGGGCGGAGTCAGGCAATGCCACTCCAGCTCCAAGCCCGTGCAGAGCCTGCTCTCTGCAGCTGCCCTTTATAGAAGTCCAGGGGCCCGCGCTGGAGCCAATGGGGAGCCGCGACTCAACCCCCGCCCTGTCCTTTTGGGCTGGGGAGTCTGAGAGGCTGACAAAGTCTTTGTCGCTCCTGTTTGAAGCCCCTCCTTTCGCTGCTCTTCTTAGCTCTCCCTTTTCTAATCCTGCAGTTGGGAACCTGGATTTATTGTTAATGGGTTATTCTTTTTAACATCGCCCTGCCTATAATTTGAATCCAGCGTCTCCTGACTTTTCCTTGCTTTCTGTTTCTTTTCTGCATCATCGCTCTAGGCACCGGCTGGCTGTGACACAGGTACTGAACGGAGACTGTGGAGACTGCAGTCGCATCTGGACCAGCATGCCAGTCAGCTGCCTGGGGAGAGTGGTCACTAGGAAAGATTTGCCCAGAAGTGGGGCTTTCACAGAGAGAACGAACGAGGCAGGGTGCAACTGGCGAGTCAGGAGGGAAGTTTAGCTTATGAGAAGCAAGAAAGAGTCACCTGGGAGTGGGCTCAACACGATGTTCTGCTATGTCTAGCCACAAAACTGCATGCCACTGACCAGGGAACTGAGCTCCTGGCCTCTGGAAACAGGGCACTATCATCTGCCACCCAGAAAGTGACTCTTTCGGAAGCTAGACTGTGTCAGATTAGTCAGCTTTCTAAATGGTTCGCTTTGTCCCTTAGGAAGATTTAGGATTTGGGAAGCTTCTGCATATCAATGATGCTAAAAATCTGAACAGCAGGGAGAGGGAGATGTATCCTCCTTATTGAGGGTGGCAGTGGAAAACACTCTAGGACTGGTGACCCCAGACCAGGCTTTCCCTTGGGAATTTTTAGCAACATCTCCATTCCAGAGGTGTTAAAGTCACAACCAGAACAACGAAGTTACCTCCTTAAAAGGATGGAGGAGATTCTGGTCTTTTCCAGTGTGCCAATTACCTATCACCTGCCACCCCTCTCCCAGCAATTGATGAGTAGAAAAACTGGAATAGATCGGTTATAGAAGGTCAGGGGGGAAATACTTGAAGCACCAGAATTAAAAATGAGAACAGGCATTCAGATACTTCTGCTGTGCAGTAAGAAGCACTCTGTTTAAGAAACTCTGGTGTTTGTTACAGCCAGACTCGTGACTTCCTAGCCACCCTTTACTGCCCAGAGACTACACAGCTATTCTCCTGGAGGAAGAAAAAAAGAAGCCACCTGATCTCAAAAATGTCAATAATTACTAATTAATAAATAAGCAGGAATCAATTTAGAACTATCACCATCATCATTGTCCATCAAAGATCACAAAGAAGCCATGATGCAGATAAGCAAACTTCTGGGTGTTTGCACTGAACACATCTTTCTGATTATACATTGAGAAAGTAAGAGGTTTGAAATAGATCTGAGGGTGTTGCAATATTCCTGGGATGTTGTGGCTGTTGGGGAGATGGTGGAGGATGGGCCAATACTGAGTAGCAGATCAGAGAAAAACAATTTGTGTTTTGTTTGGTGACTCACGAAGATGAGACACATACATAAACACATTTGAAAGAATTAGTAAATCATAATTCTGTCACAAGGACCCATCCTAGAGAAGGTACTAAGTCAGGGACTTTAGACGGATCTCTTTGTAGTAGTTTTATGAGAAGTTTGTCAAGACACATCAACTCAATGCTAACCCGACTTTCCGGACCCCAAAGAGCTTATGATATTATGAAGATGATGGGTTAAGATGAAAATTCTAAAATCTAACTAAAGTGCAAAAGAGTAAATATCAGGGTTCTGATATGGAGATCCAGACATGCTAAAGCAGGATCAAGACTGCTTATCTACCAGCTCCTCCCAGCCCCTTTCCACATAGTTAGTATAATATTATATATAAGATAATGTATATTATTATTTTGCATATAGTTGATTCTTTGAGAATTTCATATTATATTTTGATTCTATTCACCTCCCACTTCCCTCTAGGTCTAATGTTCATTCCATACTCACCTTTTTTTAATACTCATTTCTTTAAAACCTAGTTGTTATGCTCTTTGAGCCAGAGGTTCTGGAGCTCTCAAAAAAGTGTTGAGAAGACTCACCTCTCATACAAATGTAAGATCCACACAACACTGCTAGTAGTGAATTCTACAAAGACAGACATTATGTGTATTGCATCACATTAACATTATCACACATTTTAAAACTTGGATACATTTTATTACCATGTATTAATTATTTAAATCTTGTGATTCAGTAAGAAAATGATATACGTGCATATAAATCATTTTTATCCACTATCGTCTATTATCCATTATTGTTCTCCATGGGGCCCACTCGTCTCCCTTCTTTTTTTCACATAATTCCCTTTTTGCTTTTATCACTTTTTTGTCTAATTTATAAATAAGATATTTGTCTTTTTGTTTTGTTGGATTTTTAAGGCAGCACCTTGCCGTGCTGGCAAGGCTAACCTTAAACTTCTGATTCTTCTGCCTCAGCCTCCTGAGTTCTGGGATTACAAGCATATGCCACCAAACATGGTATAATACTTGCCTTTGTGAATTTGGCTTATTTCTCTTCGAAACCACCACTGTATCTCTTTTTCCTCATTTCATGTCCTGATGTACATATGGTATCTTCTTGGCCCTCAAGTATTCCATATCTATCCATCAGCTATCTGAGACCTTGCAAACGGGATTACAACAGTCAGTAACCAGAGAAATTCCTGGGGTCAGTAAGCCATTTATGTTCCCAGTCTATCAATGGAAGAAGGAATAAAGGATTAAAAGAAGAGTTCACCATAGTGTCTATTTCTAAGAAGCCGAACATCACACTAAAGAGAGGAACCCATACTCAGGAAATACTTCATTTAGGCAAGCATACGATGTGCAGACAGTCAGTGATAAAGGAACAAATAGTACAAGATGTGATCCAAGGAAGCTTTGCAGACAAACTAGCACTTGAATAACCCAAAGGACAGAGACAGGCAGAAAAAGGAGAGTGATTAAACTTCAGCCCCTAAATTAGGTATAAGATAGAGAGAGGAAATGCTTCTGGTTTGCTCCAGGTAACAAAAATAAATGTTTTGAATCAAAAGTTTAGCCTTTCTTGTTTCTATGCATTTATCTATTACTGCGATGTTTTCTGAGTATCTCCATGGAGACAGTGTAGTTGCAAGTTGAAGAAAATCATTATATGGCGTGGCTGGAGCAAGAAGGAAGGATGCTTTGTGCAGTAAGAGCCAGAATAAGCACTTCTCTTTGTGTACTACTTCCAAGTTATCCATGCATCTTGCAGATGCACATTGTTCTCCCTCTGCATTGCTTTTTTCTAGTCTTTTATACAAAATTAGACATTTATGTTGAAAAGGATTTCTGCAATTCTCAGATGTGTTCAACCTTCTCTCCAGGTCTTCATACTGAGCCATAGTATCTAAACCAAATGTTCTCACACAACACTTTGGTTGGTCCTATCTATAGAAAATACAGGCCAGATTTATCTCATTTGGAGTCTGTAAAATTCATTCCAGTGCTTAACCACAAATAATCTTCATCACTTGCCAAAGAGCTCTAAGTTAGTATAACTGTATTCCTCTGTCTCAGTATAGAGCACTTCCACTTGTGCTTCAAAATGACCATTCTCTCTTCTGGAAAATTACAGCTCATGGGGTTTTTTGAGTCTTAAATATGAACAAAGAGATTAACCAAACTAAATCACCAGTAACAAGAACAAAACATGTCTTTTACTAAACCACTGGTGTCAGTAATACCTTGCTTCCCAAGTCCACATTGGAAAACAATTTTCTCATGGATATTTTATGCCCCACTTCCAGCCTGAATACTGACAAGGGAAAGAAAATGTCACACCTGCTTTGGTCGACTTCAACACTCAACAAATCTTAAGTGACATTCTCCTTTCAAGCTAAAAGTCCATTGAACCAGGAAGATCTACCAAGTTTGCCATTGATTCTGACACCTGCTTGATCTTTCTAAGACAAGAAGTTCATGGACACAGGGGCAAATTCTGATGCAAATAATTCATTGGTGCTTCCCTTTCCCCTTGCTGTGTTGTTTTCCCCTGTCTTTCTCTGTTTGAGTTATCCTGTTGAAAACCTAACTTCCTTTCATCCAAATGTCTTTACCTAATATCTGCCTCCCATTAGCTGTGGACATGCTAACTGGTGATGGTCTATCCCTTCCTCCTAACTTCTAACATTTCCCAAAACAGATTTCCCAATGAACTGGTCCCTCTTCTATGGGGAGATGATGAAAACTAGTAAACTCACAAAACCAAGCACCCTCTTTGGATTTTGTTTAGGGCTCACAAGCCTGCATTATCAGAAACTCTTCCTGGGGTAATTAGTACCCTTTGCTGCTTCACCCACTTTCATGGAGAAATCCAGAGCCAGATCCTGACTTGATCCCACATTTCCTCCTTTCTGCTGGATTTCATTCTCTTTGCTCTTCTCAAAAACAGTCCTTGATGATTCATACCTAATTTCCAAGTACAAAGACTGTCTTTGCAACAAAACCTATTATCTCCGAGTTTGATAATCAAAAAGTATAGCCAAATACTCTTCTGTCCAACAGATCACAGAAGGCTAAATGAAGTTTTGGTCAGTGTGGTTAGGAGGATATTCAGCCCTAGCAAATCTGACAGGCTAAAAAAAAATCCAATGGAAGAGTCATTGACAGGAAGAGGTGAATAGTCAAAGGAAAAGCCTATTGCGATATCATTTTAAATGACGATGGAGGTTATCCGGCTAACAACTGTTGAGGATGATATGAACTCAATAAGACAGCTAAAGGTGGATTCCTGAGTTAAAGATTCCCGTAATTATTAGTTATAACATCACAGAACCCAGGAAAGGCATTGTATTTTCAAAATGTCATCCAGACTCAGCTTTCACTCGCCATAGAAAAACAAACTAACACCTTATATCTATTTTTCTAATGAAACTTGAGATGGTTTAGAGCTCCACTAAGCCAAGACCTTTACAGAGATTTCCGGCCTATGACCCTACTTTGTCTCCCTGGGTCCACACATAATCAGCTTAATCGCTTCCTCATGAAATACTTTAGGCATTTCAAGACTCTCTTCATATTTATGTGGAGTCTCATCTGTTCATAATTATTAGGAAGACAGAGCCTTGTAACATAAAGGATATAAAGAAAGAAAAAAGATCTCTAATACCCAAGACAGAAAATGAAGTGGACAGAAATCAATGTAGGCAGCATCAAGTGTCTATTTGGAAAAGAAATAGGTTTTCCTGGGCTTCCTTCTCAGAGATATTTCAGTGATGACAGAAAGAAAGGCAGGAAAGGAAAAGGGCAAAGCGATCTGATCTTATAAAAGGTGTGGAGACAGGACTAGCAGACTTCCTTCAGGCTCTTTGTTCATGTAAGTAGTTCTCACTGTAACCACTGTGCCAGAACAGGCCAGGGGAAGGTCGCTGGCTAGAATGTTCTGTCCAGATGCTATACCATCTCAAATTTAAGGGTTTGAAACTTAGTCCAAAGCTTCTATACAGGTTTTAGATAGTGAGTGCCTCTAATGTGTGCATGGGGGGGGG
>LOEQ01010986.1:16533-43104 GCA_001685075.1 Bramus lutescens
AATAGAGTTTGAACTCAGGGATGGTAATGCCTCCAGAAGTTCCTTTATTGTATAGGATTGTTTTGGCTATCCTGGGTTTTTTGTTTTTCCATATAAAGTTGATTATTGTTCACTTTTTTCAAGAATCAAACTGAAAAGAACAGCTACTTTTGCAAGAAATAAAGATCAATTTCTATAAAATTCAAGTGAAATCATTTATATTTATAGACCATTATGAATGTTCTGAAGTAAAACTAATATTTGTTTTATGAAGTGACTAATGTATTTCCAATTGAAGGTGTATTGGGCAGTTATCTTCAGAGACAGAAAAATAGAAAAATATACCACAAGTAAAATAAGGTTACAAGACAATAAATAAATAAATACCCCACTAAGTTGTTTAAGAATGCTGGTACTGCCATTGGGGGCAGCCAGCACATGCATTTATTAGCTAAAATACCTGACTAGATTTGAAGATCTTTTTTCTTTAAAAGAATCATTTTTTCTAAATCTTAAATGACCATCTTCCATACATTTCTATAACTTGAGGCGCCTCAATCATAACATTGTGTTAGTTATGAATATTTAGGTGATAATTGACAAAGAAAGAACCACAAGAAGGGATGAGAGATTATACAATCAATCTACAGATATTAGGGGAAGGATGAAGAATGGTGGAATAGATATTATGATAGATTTAGGTTATTAGGTGCCTTTAGTAGGAAGATAGAACTGAATTGTTATTTTGTTGCTAAATTCCCCCACGTTTTAACCCAACCCCAGTAGACATGAGTTTGGATGCTCAGGCTTCAAAGGTTTACTTCCTGATGAACAGAGGACAAACAGGAAGACTGAAAATAAAATTTAGGAATTGCCTGCTGTATCAAAGAACAGAGCTCCCCATGGCATACGTACTAAAGGAGATTTTTGTCATACCTAGTATAACGAATGCTCTTGAAAACGGTTTCATACAATTCAGGAGACAGCCCACTCCAGGGGATATCTGTCAGAGCTAATGCAGATGAATGGTACACTCTGCAACTGAGCTGTGGCATCTCAAATTATATCATCCAAAGGATGTGGTCAGTCAGCACTGTGTTTGAGCTTGGCCCTTATGGTTCATTAGAAATATGACCTTAGTCGTGTAACCCTTCCTCTTCTGTGATTATACTTCCTCAAAAGTATCTAGAAAATCAGTTTGAGGTTTATGCACAGATCTCATAGATTGAAGTAAAGTTTTCCATTGAGATAAATGGATTTAGTTTTAATTCCCTGTTACAAACTTTAGTGACTGTCACTGTAGGCTTTTGTTTTGTTGTTGCTGATATTGTTGTTTAAAACAGGCTCTCATGTTGTTCAAACTGTCCTAAAATTCACGGCATCAAGGATAAACTGTGCTGTGGACAAATGGTCTGTACCCAGTCAATTGTATTTTAATAAAATGCTGGTTCGTCAGTAACCAGGCAGGAAGTAGAGGAAGGATGGACCAGGCAGAAAGTAGAGGCGGGGACAATGAGAACAGGAGAATTCTGGGAGGAGGAAAGAGTCAGTCTGAAGTCATCAACCAGAGAGAGAGAAAGCCAGACACAAAGGAAGATGTGACTGCCTTGCTGGAAAACGGTACCAAGCCACATGGCTAATGCAGACAAGAATTATGAGCTAATATATGTTGTAAGAGTTAATAAGAAGCTGAGCTAATAGGCCAATGAGTTTATAATTAATGTAGACCTCTGTGTGTTTATTTGGGGCTAAATGACTGTAGGACTGGGTGGGACAGAAAACTCAGCCAACAAATGTCAGTGTATGATCCCCTTCCTCCACCTCCAAGATGATACAATTACAGAGCTGTACCATCAGCCACAAACCTACCCAATGGCATTGCTTTTAAAATGAATGATAACTAGCACTTCAGATACTTTGATCTCTAACGAGAGCAAGCATTAAGAGATCTAAGCATAAGCCATTTCAAATATCTAAGCCAGAGATAGTTTAAGCCTTTGTGATCGAGGATCTGCCTATTACTCTATGAGCAGTTTGTAACACAGTGCCAAGTAAATTAGAATGCAGCAGTGGCGATGATTTAAAAGGACGGCCCTAAAGTTTTACAGCAGTTAGCTAATACATCGAAACTCAGCTCTGTTGGAAATGACCAAATTCTTATTTCTATCCTGAGGTGACAGAAAGTCATCATACCTTCCACACATCTGCTCAGGTAATTTATCCAACGCCACATCAGCATTATCACATTTAGCCTTCCTTCATTTAGAGTGAGAAACAATCTCTCAATTTCCTATTTCAATTGCAGCCTCTCATTGCTTGTTTCTATTTGTTCCTCATTCCCCACGGATGCGAGGTCCCAATTATCTTCCTCTACAGTCAATGCGTGTTCTCAGTTTAATCTAACATGCCTGCTCTTGTCGTTGCCTTCTTCTTCATAGTAAAGAGGTCACCACTGGCATTAGAAGGCCAAATCCCAAACTTCTTTCATTTCTTTCCCATCTCATTTGATAGAAATTGCAAAGGGAATATATAAATATAAATCGTATTATCATTTAGTAAATTTATATTCACACTGCGCGCACTTCTCCATCCAAAGGACTTCTCAGCTTCTCTCTGAGCGCATTCCCTCATTCAGATTAACCTCTAAAAGGACCTTTAGCCATGTTCATTTAGGCATAGATATTTGCTGCTTAGATGTACTTAAAAGTTGTAACCCAACATAAATAGAGTTTGTAATTTCATGCAGTTTAGAAAGTTTTCTTGGGATTGGTATGGAAGATGAGAAAATATATTTTTTGAAAAATATAAAATAATAAAAGAAAGTTTCCTCAAAAGGGAAATGCAGTAACTTAACAGCACAGTGTCTTTATAATGCAGAAAATGATCACTGTTTGTGGCAATCACCTGGTTCTTACCTGGTTTTGGAGGCAACAGGAATCCTCTCCCATCTTAACAAACTTTTTGAAGTCCATGAAAAAAACATTTCCTCAAAAATTACCACATACAAAAGCAATAGGACTTCTTTAATGATATTCATGAAGTTGAATTTTAGTTGATGCTGGGAATTCTATAATGTTACAAAATGGTTCATAAAATATAGACATCTGCTGTGCCGAGTAACCTTTCATTTCTGCTGGTTTTGAAATGGCTGTGCTTTTATGCGTTTGGATCTTTGCCTAAGCTTCCAGTTCCCTCTGAAAGTTCCTTCTGACCTTTGCCTGTGGAAATATAAAAATTCTGCCTTTCCAATCTTGCTTTATAAGCTTCAATGGGAGGATGTAAATGGACTAAACACATTCTGTGAAATATCCCCATGAAAAATCTTTCATATATTGCCTGCATGGTTGGCTCTCTTTACAACATTTGTGCTTTATACTGAGGAAACCACTTGTAAAAGAAATTGCCTGAAGTGCTAGTGCTGAAAACAAACATTTCGAGAGTAATATGTAGTTAGCAAGAAATAAAGACTTTTATTACAACACAGGAAAACATTCAAAAAAGAAAAGAGAGATTTCCTACAAAAAATTTGGAATGTAAGTTTCAGAGCTGAAAATATTATAAGCAATCCTTTTGTTCAATTATAAAAGGAAGATATGATGGAGTTTATAGAATTTTAAATTTAGGTGTGTGTATGTGTGTGTGTTTGTATGTGTGTGTGTAGTCATGCATTCCATTGCTTGCTATAAAGTGACTAGATATTAAATGCATAAATATTTCTTAAAATAATGAAAAGTGTGAATAAAGTTGAGAATCAATGAATAGATTAATTTTATTGAGGGTTTATAAGAAAATGCTTTTTGGTTATAAGAAAATACTGTTATAAAAGCACAAAGAAGAAAGAGAAGAAAGTAAGAAGAGCTGTTTCAAAAATAATAAAATGGAAATTAGCTTAGATATAAAAACATGAGTAGAAAGAGATACAAATGCCCATAGAAAAAGACTCAAAAATATGAAACCCTGTAGACTGTGTCCATGAGCAACAATTTGACTTTTGCCTAATACCTATTTAATTGACTATTCCAGCAGTTTCCTTCCTTGTTTTCTTAGATGTGTGTATCTTTCTTGTGTTAGTCAGAGGATGGCATCATTTGGGAAACTGTTCTTTGTATTGGTGGTATATACGGTCAGTATTGTTGGCAGCCTCAGTGTAAATGAACAGTGTGTTCTGGAGGTTTTCTTGCTGTTCTGTTCGCAGCTTCCTCAACAGGCTTCTAAAAGAAGTATTCTCATAAATCCCTGAATCACACTCTTCCTTTGTCATGTAAATGATTGTCTTGCAACTTTTGAGCTACTATAAATATTGAGACAAGACGATTAGCTGACAAGCAGCACAGATTTACTGCTCCTGTTTCTTGATACTTGGGTTTCTCTAATCAAACCAAGTGGCTGTAATAAGAAGCCTTTTTCTGACTTAACTCTTAGGTCTCACATCCTTCTCTCATCACGGAGGGTACAAAATATATCTTTAGGGTCTCTTTTGTCCTAATCACATTATCTAATCATTCCTCTAATAATTGATGATGCTATTCTCTTGGAGATTAGAATTGGAGAATATTCATTTAATGCCAGTACTGATATTTACAGTCAGTCCACAGCAAGGAAAATATTTTCATCTTGTTAAAATACATATGTTCGATTGGAATACTCCCAAACAGATGTGATTATCAGAAAGTGGGCAGATTTTTAATCATGCATTGAGGATACATATATAAAATGTAAAATCTTTATAAATTCTATGAAGTTATTGAATAGCTGAACTAGTCAAAGCCCAGTGTGTCCTGTCCAGTTTTCTGCATCCAGATATGTCACCTGCAGTGCTGACTAGAGGTGCCCAGTAATAAAAGACATAAGAGAAGGAACACATTTCAGCTCCCTGACAGAATTCACTTCATGTTGTCATGGTTATGAAAATTGATGTTGACTCAAAGGCATCTATTCAAAAATGTTAACACTCAAACCGGGTCTCAACATTAGTATGTATTTGTTTAAGTAGATTGCTTTCTTTGTTCCACATAAATTATATCACCTGCACTGAGTAAATGGAAATTATAATTGCATATATATAAGAAAAGAGGCAAAGCAATATGGAATTGTGTGGAGAAATGGTTTTGAAATTGAATTTTCTTCAGGGAGTACAGGGCTAGAAAAAGGAATCACTGCGTTAGGTGGTTACGTTAATAAGAAGGCATTAACAAAGTGGAGCAGAATGAGCCTGTGATCTCTGCTGTCATTTAAGGGGTTTTGACAGGACATTTCTATAGTAACTCACTAATGGACCTCTCTATATGTTAATGTAACTTACCATAAATAACAAATAAATGAATGAGTGGGCAGACTATACATGAATGGAAGTAGATGCTAGTGTGGATGTGAAAAGTAGTTTCCAAGGTTTGCATAAACAAAACTCCTAAGATGCATAGAAATATAAGCTTTTGCATCATAGCCCAGTGCTGAATATGAAACATGGTACATGACTTCCAGTTATATGTGCTTGAATAAAATCCTCTATGGTGCATGAAGTTCAGCTATCTGTGCTTGCATAAAGTTTTCCATTTAGTTGATTCTGATGTTTCTTCTTGTTTGAGAGCAACTGTGGAGGCTGATAATCTATAGAATTGTTTTCTAATGAGGTTTATCAGATCAGAGGGTGTAAAGAAATAAAAGTATGTGGGTAGAACCATTCCAAGAATCTAAAGGTCCCTAAGAGGTGAATTTTTCTTCAACTAAGTTAAGTACTATTTGGACAAAACATGCCTTCAGTTCTCTATACAGGTAACTGTTTAAAAACCCAAACATGCAAAGTCAAGACAACAAGCCCTCTCTCTGTATATGAAGCAGAATCTGTATCAGGGCACCCCTCACTGAATGCAGTAAAGACATGCATGTCTGGCATCCCTCGTCATCTAAGCATGTGTTCAGAATTCCAAAAGTCAAATACATATGTAACATACTAGTTACCCCAGTTGAAAATGGTTGCATGAGTCAAGTTTATATTTAATGAATGGCAGTTGGTGCTAATATAGGAAAGAAAACGGGGAAATTTTGCTAGATATACTACAAAGATACTTACTAAAAAAACTGTCAAAGTCAACAAAAAGATTTATATTCCAAAATAACCAATTTTATAGAGTGTATTATTTGTATTTTAATAAATAGATCTTGTCTGAAGATCAGATCCAAAGTTAAAGCCACTAGAGATCAGGTAATAGTGGTACATACCTTTAATCCCAAGATTTGGGAGACAGAGACAGATGGATCTCTGTGAGATCAAGGTCACCCTGGGCTACACAAGATCAATGCAGAAACAAATCTAGATGGTGTTGGCTTACACCTTTAATCCCAGTACTAGCAAGTCACATGCCTTTAATCCAGCACTAGAAGGGATATAAAATGAGAGTAGAGAGAGGCTCTGTCTGCTTACTTTTATAGTTGCCCAGCCTTGGGAGAGGTAAGACTTCTCTAGTGGCTTGGCTGCTTTACTTCTGGTTTTCAGGTTGAGCCCCAATTTTTGTCTCTGTTTAAGACCTAATTAATTGACATCATAGAATAATTATTTGAAGGTATGCCTTTAATTCCTGTCCACTTAATAAACTAAGAGAAATGTATTTCATCACAAAAAATTAAATCTTTCCATTTCAAGAATGCCTACCACATGACAGATACCATTAATTAGATCCTTACAATGGCCTTCTAAGACCCATTGCTTCTGTGAATGCCACAATTTATCACAGCTACCCAGGACAGCCATCAGGATCATATATGTGCCTCAGGTACATAATCTTATGCAAATGACCACTAGTGTCTTCAAAGTCATCACTTCTCTAAAGAGTTTCAATTTAGTATTAGAAAGAAAGTTTATCCCCTGCAATTATATCATAATTACCCATTTTAATACAATTTTCTTTTACTGATCATAGTCCTAGGTTTTCCAAAAGGTTAGGTGGCTAACTAATTTGATGACACATACCTTATCTCTATAGACATAGGTTAAGAAATGTCACTTTGATTGTCTCCATGGCAAGCTGTGTCACATGTGGACAGTTCCATCTCCTTGTCTAATTTGACCCAATTTGCTATATTGTTTCATCAGCACACTACACTGTTATCACACTACACAGCAATCACTGATCTGTTATCTAAGGAATTATGAACCCTATGGGTTATCTTCCGTTGCACCTGCTTTAATCAGTGTACTGCCTTGGGTTTTATGATTACTTTGTTCTTTAATAAAAAGTGTTAATATCATCAGCTTCATTTTCCAGCAATTTGCAAAAGTAAGTTATCTGGCTGGCTCATAGATAAAGCATCACACAAATGTGGTTACATGGTATGATATAACCAGGAACAATTCTGTTTCCTTTATGCTAAAATTATTTTCTTAGATAAGCTGTCATATTCAAACTAGTAAATTTCTTTGAGGAGATAAAACATTTTCTTTTAGAACTATGTTCTTTCTACACTCAATATTAGTCATGCAAATGTTATTTTCCTAGAAGACCAAAATTTGCATTGCTCGTCTGTGTAAACTTATATAATTCATTAAATAAAACAACTACTTTTACTAAAGTTTGAGTTCAGTGATAGGACCACTCAATATTGTACCAAATAAGCCTAGAGGAAGCTAGGGAATTTTCAGTAAACCAAGCATAAAATGCTCAGTGGAAAGAGGTACTTAATGGTTTAATTCGGTGACCTATAAAAAGTTGAAACTATCGAGTTTTGAATTTTTGATAGTTATAGGATGAGTTTCCTAAGAACTTATAGAGAATTATGTTTTCCATAACATCTACAGCTAAGGTAGCAATTTGTATTTATCTGTTTAATCTAGCTTACCATTTCAAATATCCGTTATTGTCTGTACCTCCAACTGACTACAAATACATTTTTAAAATATTAAATCACTTTTAACGTGTTTGTCTGTCTCTGTTTTTCTGTCTCTGTGTCTCAATCTCTCTGTCTCTTTTTTCTCTCTCTCCCCTCTCTCCTCTGTGTCTTTGTGTCTGTCTCTGTCTGTCTGTCTGTCTCTACCTTTCTCTCTCCCCTCTGTGTGTGTGTGTGTGTTTGTGAACAATTTGTGGAATTTCATTCTCTCCACCATTTGAATCCCGAGTCTCAGAATTTGTTTCTTTGTGTCCTGAAACATCTGGCTAACTGAAGAAAACATTTTTATCTAATTTAGGGAAAGTGTTACAAGGATAAAAGAAAAAGTATTTTTATTTTGAGGGGAATTTTATTAATATTGATTGTCACTCTGCATTTTATTGACTAGGGACATTTTCTCTCCTTCACATCTCCTGTCAGGGGCATAGTTTTTCAATGATCTACTTATTTCTTATATTCTATTTCCCAGTAATTTACTGACAGTAACTAAATTGAATGGAAACTGAATACCAATAATTTCTTTTATGATATGTGATAAAAGAAAAATCAGATTTCCCAATCTCACCCCATTCTCTGTTTGTGTGTATGTGTGGTATTGTATGTGCATGTGTGTGTTGATTATTTTTGAGAATATGTTAAGTCTGCATTAAAAACAGTATTCATTTGCTTTATCTGAGCAAAAGCAATACTTCATGATGTTTATCTAAAATTCATTAGAAAAGTAAAAGATTATGTTGGCCATGAAAGAGAAAAACTTCAGAAGTCAAGCTTCATATGAGATGAGATTTCTCTTCATATTTACACATATGCATATATATATAAAGCTTTTATTGACATTCCTATGGTTATTCTCGCAGACATATATGGTGTAGGATACATATTTGTGGTGACTGTGTATTTTGCATTTTGCGGATATGGGAGTGTGTGCATGCATTCATACACACAGGGAGACCAGAAAAAAAAATGAAGTTTCTTCTCTTACTTCCCGATCACCCGATCAGAGTCAGTCAATAACTAGATCACTGCTTCAGCTCACCTTGCTTCCTAGAAAGCTTTGGATGTCACACTCAGAATTCTCTATGATGTAGTTCCAAATACCCACAGTCATGTCCAGTTATATACATGTTTGGCGTGTATATGCTTGGAATTCTTACTGTGGTCCTCATGCTTATAATGCAAATTCTCTGACCTAGTGATTCATCTCTCATGCCCTTCTTTTTTGTTGTTGTTGTTTTTTGTTTGTTTGTTTTGGATTTTCGAGACAGGGTTTCTCTGAATTTTTTGGTGCCTGTCCTGGAACTAGCTCTTGTAGACCAGACTGGCCTTGAACTCACAGAGATCCGCCTGCCTCTGCCTTCCAAGTGCTGGGATTAAAGGGGTGCACCACCACTGCCCAGCTCTCACGCCTTTCTTATTTTCTTAATAATAAAATAGCCTCCTTAATAATAAAATAGTTTAAGAATTACTAATGTAAGGCAAAACTCTAGTTGTGAGATATAAAAATAAAAATAATGTGTTGAGTACAGTAATAAGAGTGACTTAATTTGTTTTCCTCTGGTTTCTCAAACCAAGTTTACTACCCTTTCATGGGATAAGCCCGTGAAAAAATAGAAAATATGAGAGGTTATCCATAAGAAACAGTGTGAGTCTCAGCTCTCCTACCTCCCAGGGACACAGTCTTGAGCAAGTTACTGTCTAACTCAATCATTTTATTCTCAATCATAAAGCTGTAAATTAAAGCATAACACCGTGGTCATCAGATGCTATAAGCCTGAACCAAAAGGCTTCACAAAGTGTAAGGCAAATTCATGAGCATGGAACTCTTATAAAAGTGATCATAAATTGGTAGAAAACACATAATCAAAATATGTAGACTATCATCTGTGCAGTTGCTGGACTACCTTGATTCTACATTATGCAGAACTAAGCAGAGGACTCGGATGGTTAGACCTTGGGGTGATGCTTTACAATTAGTTATCCTAGGTCTAGTTATACTACGTTGCTTTCTAGGTTAATGATTTGTGGCTGAGCTGAGAAATTTTCATCTTTCGTGTATTAAACTGAAGTACATTGAGTTATGAAAATTTGGAATTGCACAGGAGGCTTGAGAGGCATGTATAACCTTGATTTAATAAGGGGAGTTAGGCCTTTGAGGGTCTAGCACAGATTTTCTAACATATTTTTTCAAAAAAAATGTTTACTCAGAACATCTCTGGTTACGTGATAATGAAAACTCATATATCTTTGAAATGTCTTATGATGGCATTTGGCAAGGATCAGTGAAATCCTTCTCAAATATTAGAAAAATCATAATAAATGTGTGAGAGCAAATGCTAAAGTATGTTTTATTTTCTTGTTAGTAGTTTTCTGAATCTCAAGATGATAACTACTATTTGTTATTCTTAGAAACAAAATGTGTGATATTACTCTTTCATGCCATTTTATGTCACTTTGGACAACAAGTATTTATCTTTTGATCAGCAGGTATGAAATTTATTTAGCTCAAGTTAGTGTAAGTACATGTAAGCCTCATAGTTTAATATGTTCAAATAATCATAGCTATAAGATGCTAATTAAAAGGTTTCATCTCTCTAAATGATAATGAAACTTGTGAAATATTATTGCTTAATACATTAGAAGTGTTATCCATATTATAATTCATTAATTCAAATAATTAATATACATCATCCTTGGAAGGTAAAATGACAGTGAAAACCTGAGACCAAAGGAATTTAGTTCTAGACATTTTGAAGAAATGCAGTAGAGAAAATAAGTTAATGAAACTAATCACTTTGAGAGATTGTCAGATCTACAGCTGTACAACACCGGAAAGACACAGTACAATAGAAGGATATTAAAATGACAATTCATCAATGAGAAGAGAGAAAATAAGAAATGAAATTTTCTCATTGCAGTTTATTTAAATAATCTTTGGAAAATTTTATACATGCAGAAACTATACATTGTTTATATCCTGCACTCACCATGCTCAACTTCTGCTATTACATGCCACATCTCCTCAAAAATTTTTGCTCCCCTTTTAAAATTACATATTTCTATTTTTAACCCACTGAGTCCATTTTGTATTGTCAAAATGTACATGAGTATGTACTTATCTCTTAGGCATGGGAAGTCTACCCGTGGTCACAATGCCAAATAAAGATGATACTCCCTCTCCTAGTAGCCAGCAAAGGCCAATATTGCTTGGGTAGGATTGGGGTATTGAGATCCTCTTTCCCTACTTGTTAGAATTTTTAGCTGGTTGGTCTTCTGCACGTCTTGTTTAGGTGACCACAGTTTCTTTGAGTTCATGTGTGCTACAAACATGCCCAAACCATAAGACAGAATTTCACAGTATTTGCCCCATCCTACATCTTTGTACCCTGTCATACTTGATGTATTCTTTTGAACCTTGTCATACTTAATGTTCAGTAAGTTCGGAGAAGGAGGGTTAAATACATGTACCATCTAAGGCTGATCACTTGTAGTCACTCATCACTTTGTATTGCAATAGGATTCTTTAAATAAGTATGAGAGAATCATGAACCTATGATTGTAAACAGATATATGGAAGACAGTTTGATAATATTGCCATTTAGAAAAACAACATTAATGGGTTTTCTCCTAGGGCCTATAATTTCCTCATCATGGATTTGAGCATGTTCATTACACTAGGGAAAAATTGTATCCTATTAAGGGAACAATTAGTTATTCCAACCAACAGTCTTGCTTCTGTAGTGTGAGTAGGCAGATTGTGCCTGTAAAGTTGGTATTGGAGCAGGCAGTGTCCAGCACTAGATAATCCCATGCTTATCATCCCAGTGGTGCTGACCATCTAGCCTAGCATATGTGGAGAATTTCAGTTCAATGAGATACTCACTCTCAAAACTAGGTGGGCAGTAATGGAGTGACAATGCCTAAGGCTGGCCTCTGATGTCTACACATGTGTGCTCTTATTCCCAACACACAGATGAGGTATGAATGAATGGTTCTATTAAGATGAACAAACAGACAAACAACCAAGCAACACCAGCATAGGATGAGAATGAAAAGGTAAAACATAAAAGAAAACGCCCCTATAGGTATGAAGAAAATCTCCCCAAACAACAGAGAAATGTTTTGTCAACAGTTGAAGACAGAATAGATTAAAGGCCAAATGTTGATGCCAAGCAAAAAACAATAATAATATAATAGTCCCAAAAATTTCTATTAAATGCAAAGATTTAATTAATACAGATTTTAGTCACTGTATTAGAGATAACATCATGGGTTCACAAATAGTAAAGATTGAAACTTGTGTTTCAGCAAGGAAACCAATTTTAGAATGAAAGTCAATAAACATAAGAAGAACAATACAGTGTTACAAAGAAATAAATGGAGACTCCATGTTCTGTTTTATCACAGTTTGGAATATCGTGTAGACATCAGTCCAACAGAATTAATGATATTTAAGTCTAAATTTTCCAGGCAAGTTAAATCCCATTGCTGTCGTTTCACTGCTTTTCATTTCTTAGTAACACTAGCACCAACTAATGTACTGCATACTTACATTAGGTTTATCAACACTCATGCATACATACACTCATGTACACACATATCTTGGTGCAATCAACATGATCCATGAAACTGGTTAATGTTTAAAAAGCCACAATTCTGCTTGTTGCCAGCAAACAGAGCTTATCTATCTATCTATCTATCTATCTATCTATCTATCTATCTATCTATCATCTATCTATCTATCTGTCTGTCTATCTATCAAAAAGCTGTGCTTAGCTCCAATTTTTGTGGGTCTAGAAGCCTTTTGTTTTCTCTCCTTAGCTTTTTTAGGTCTAATAGGATGAATGCCCCACAATGGGTGCCATTTTGCAAACAGAGACTGCTCTTAAGTTTCATGGCTGCCCAGACCAGAATAATTACACAGAAACTATATTAATTACAAAACTGTTTAGACAATATTTAGCCTCTTTCACTCCCCCTAATCTTTCTATCTCTGTTCTGATTTCTCACCTGGCATTACTCTGATAACCCATTGGCCCAAACAGCTTTATTCATGACCCCAAAAAACCAACACACATACAAAAGAACATCCCACATCACAATTTCCTGTACTTGTAGAATCAATCCCTCCTTGTTTTCCTGTTGACTAATGTATAGAACTATGCTGTTGTCCTAGGGGAGACTTTCCACCACCTAGGACAGATCACAGACACAGTTGCACTAGTAAAGCCAGGATGAGTATTGTCTTTGTTCCTTTCAATCTCTGACATCCGCCACTGACTTTTACTCCAAGATACAAAAGACTTATGTAATCACTCCTACCTCACATAAATAAGTTGTACATCCATAATGCCTTTCTTTTGTGTTAGTGTCTTTAGAGATACCCCATTATTCCCACATAGACATGTGCACTAAAGGGTGAATATATTGAGAAAAACAGTCTTAGCAATTTTAATGTCTTAACCTTTTCAAAAAAGTAGAATCATTTTACTGAAATGACAAAATTCAACAGTTGAAAAGTAAGCTGTACAACAGAAATTATATTTTGGTCCTATGGTCTGGAAGGATTTTGTGTAATCTAGTTTTGAACAGACCTCACTTATTTTACCATGGTAAAATGAGTAAGTCTGATGCTTAGAACACTTGGTAAAGCGTCTACATAACATATCTGCGTCAGGATAAGTGGCTCTGATTATGGAAGAATAGGAACTGGTGATTATGAATGCGATATGAAACTAAAGTATATTCAACTCTAAAATGGAAAATTATGGAGCTCCATTAGCTTGGGCTAATGTCTGGCACTTATAATAAAATGGAAAACTGTGTGACTCTGCTCTAAATGTATCTGGTAAGGTGGAGAGTGGTGGCATATGTGTTTAAACCCAGTACTGTAGGGGGTAATAAAGTGTTGTTTACCAGTCTTCAAAACAGTCAACCCATGGCACTTCTCTTCTTATTGCTGTTTCCTGGTAGAGATTTTCAAGTACTAAGTTAGTGCAGCAGTCTATAATTGCTTTTTCCTTTGAATTTGATTTTTCTTTCTGAAATAAATCTATATGATCTCAGACAAAATTACATATTTAAGCCAAAGTGATGTATTTTGTGGTGGCATATACCTCAGCCTGTAACAACATGATGAAAAGAAAGTTTCAAAGCATCACAGCACAGAAAGAGGTAAGATCCAAGAAGAAGATTATTTTATAATTTCATTTTATAAAATATCTAATATAATATAATTCAAACCCAAAGAAGAAAGTGAATGAAAATTCTTAAAGCTAAGTGAAGAATGAAAAGCAACTACTTGATAAGTGCTAGATTTTCTTCTGGGAAAAAAATGAAGATGATAAATATGGTAGGTTTTCACATTATGAATATACTAAATGGTATGGAATTACGTAATTTGTGATTGTTAATTACTTATGTGAAATTCACCTTGGTTTTTAACAATGAAGAGCAATATTTCCAAGTGTAGGTTTGGAGTTAATATTTGTAACAAGATGTAAAGCATTATGACAGCCTAAGAGATATATTCTTTTATATACCTTTAGTATTTCATAATTTAGAGTACCATTTTGCAAAATCTATCCCCCTTAGACCTGACTCTAGATGTGAAAGCTCAAAATGAATAGAATCATGTTCAGTTGCTCAAGGTTCTATGTTACAAGTTTGTGGATGATTGTGTTACCTGAAGATATTTGAGTGTTCTTGAAAATCTGCTTCTCCTATCATGTATCCACTACCCTCACACCATTAAACAAAAAGTCAATTTCTTTCCTTTTGAGGTAATGCTTTGGGCATCTCTTGGTTCTTGTTCCTTTGGAGAGAAGAATTTAACATGGTTCAAAGAAAGATCCAGCACATATAACTTACTGTATCTGAAATATTCTTGTAAATGGTGTAAGTAGTTGTTCCCACAGAATATCTCCCAGTTGTCTGAAATTCTGACTTTGTATATGTCATCCACATTATTGTTTATGTGGTTCTCTCTCGGCCTGCTGATTTATGGTTTTAAAATGCCTTTCCCATGTGCCTTCATTGAGATCTTTTTGAAGTAGAAGTTGCTTGTTCTGTCTTAAGCCTATCAAGGGACTTTTGGTTAATAGCATGACCTCTTATGAGTTAGGCTACAATGTTATTAAAAGTTAACATGTTAAGCTAATTTTTGCCTTTTTACATAAAATTGACTTTTTCTCAAATAATATATACTGATTAGTTTCCCCTACTTTTATGTCTCCCAGTTCCTCCCCAGTTCCCCTCCCATCCCAGATTATCCTGCTTTTGCCTCTTATTAGAAGTTAAACAGACCTCTAAGAGATAATAATATAAGATAATAAGATAAAAGAGAAAAATAACACATTGGAATAGGTTGCAACAAACACAAATGGAAAAGGCACAAGAATCAGAAATATATATAAAGATACCTCCATTCATTTGCATGCTCAGGAATCCTATAAAACACCACACAAAAAGGACCTATAGGTTAAAAGAATAGAAAATAGACACGAATAAAATTTTAAAAAAGATCAAAGCTAGAAGTTCTAACAAGATTCTAACATATTATTATGAGAAAAGGAACCTTCAAAGATGATGTTAGATTCTTTTTCTGTTGTCCATCTTCTGCTAGGTATGCAGGTTAACCTTAAAAATAGCTTGTTTTCCCAGTGAGAGTCTTTTGGAGAAACTGAATTTTCATTTGCAATTGGTTCTAATTTAAAGATGACTTCTGGCTTAGAAATCGTGGTACCTTTCCATTTCTCTTTGCAGTCCTAGGATGCTATCTGGTGCAGATTCGTGAAGACTCTATGTATGTTGCCTGAGCCTCTTTGAGCTCATATATGACTTTATTCTATTGATTTAGATACCTTTCTTATTGTATTCCATCCTTCCTGGTACTAACACTATTTGGGCCTCCTCTTCCAGAGGGTTCCTTGATACCTGAGGGAAGAGTTGTTAGAGACATCACATTTGGGGCTAGGTGTTCCAAGGTGACTCAGTTCTTGCATAGCATCTGGCTGTGATATTTACTTGTTCTCAGCTGCTTCAGCAAGATGATAGCTGAGAGAGTCCCTGATTGATGAGTACAGCAGATTGTCATCAGGACTCATTTTATTAATATGTCCTCTTAGTATAACAGAAGTATGCAGCTTTTCTCCCGGCTCCTGGGCAATCTAGTCTCAGGTTCTTGGTAATAAAATTGGTATTGGATATGGCCTCCATCTCTTATAGTGGGCCTTAAATCTAATCAGAGGTTGTTTGGTTATTCCCACAAGCTTTGCACCACCATTGCACTTACATATCTTGCAGCAGGACACCATTGTATATCAAAAGGTTTGCAGTTGGATTGGTGTTTACATTAAGCCTAAGGTCATTTACAGAGAGCATTAGTGTACCAAAGACACTAGCCACTAGAGCTTAGTCAAGAGGACTCTATGAGGTCTAATTTGTGAGATAATAAAATGACTACACCAGTTTGCTTTGTAGTTATAAATGTTTGAAATAGCTATTTCCATCATTTTACCCTGAGGTGAATGATGTCTGTCCTCGGTACTAAGGTGTGTTTCTTGGATTTAGTCGATGGCTGGATCCTGTTTTTGTATCCATTCTGTTAGTCTTTGTCCTTTTAGGGGGGAATTGAGACCATTGATGTTGAAAGGTATCAGTGAGCCATTTGTGTTTCTTTATTCATGTTATTTTGTTATGTGTGTGTGTGTATGTATATGTCACTTATTTTGATTTTATGTTTTGAATTTTTATTCCTTTTGTTTTCTTGGGTTTAGTTAATATCTTTAAATTGGAATTTTCCTTTTAGTACCTTCTGTAAGCTAGATTTGTGCATAGATATTGCTTAAATTTGGTTTTTTTTATCATAGGATATCTTATTTTACCCATCTATTGTGATAGTGTTTTGCAGAGCATTGTAGTCTAGGTTTGGCATCTGTGGTCTCTTAAAGTCATAGAACATCTATCCAGATCCTTCTGTTATCTAGAGTGTTAGTATTAGACATCTGTATTGGCCTCACTTTGGGGTTTTGACAGGGTATATCCTCAAATGTAGCCACTAAAAGCATCTTCTGTGCACATTTACTATGTTCTCTTTATAAAAGGCTCTGCCAACTTCCGTCTCTCTCACTTTCTTTCTATGTCTATCTGCCTGTCTGCCTGTCTGTCTTTCTCTCTTTCTTTCTTCTCTCTCTCTTGTCTTCTGATGCTCCTGTCCCCAGAGTCTGGTGTCCCCTCTTCCCTCCTGCATTTTCTGAAAGCAGAGAATGCTCATTCGTTTCCCAACTGCTCAGATCCAAATAACCACACAGAATCTATATTAATTACAACACTACTTGACCTATTAGCTCAGGCTTCTTATTAACTAACTTTTACCTCTGAAATTAGCACATTGCTATTAATCTATGTACCAGCACAGGGCTGTGGCTTACTGGTAAGGGTCTGACAGGCATCTTTCTCCTTCAGCGGCTACATGGCACCTCTCTGACTCTGCCTACTCTATATATCTCTTCCAGCTTGGCTATATTCTGCTCTGCATAGGCTGAAGCAACTTCTTTATTAACCAATGGTATTAAAACATATTCATAGCATATGGAGGGGAATCCTATATCATCTTGCCTTTTCTGTGTAAATGAAAAGGAAGGTTTTAACTTTAACATACTAAAATTACATATAACAAAATGTATATCAAGAAGGAATTACAAGTACAATATTTGGTCCATTTACATTTGGCAAATTAAAGAAAATTGTCTATCATCTATCCTATTTGTGAGTCTAAAGTTTTATATCTAAAGTATCTTTTATCATAGCTATAAAAATTATAACTATAACTATATGTCTTCAATGCTTCAAAGACCCCAGATGGATATAATATTACCTACATAAACAGGAAGTGTGTTATAAGCAACTCCCAAAGTTCTAAAATTGACAGAAATATCTCACTGCTTGATAGTCACCCAAAGTTCTCTAACATTGGGACATCCATTTTCAGCTTACAGGCCCATAGTATCTAGAAGACATTTTCATAAAGCAGGAAATTTGAAGGTCCCTTCTGTCTTATAATGACAAAGTTCATCAGTTGCTATCTTCTGTGTCCTGCAGAACGCCTGGCAGTTTTCTCTCTGAAGCAGGAAACTTGAAGAACCATTCCTTCTTTTGGAAAGTTCAGCAGTCACTTTTCTGTGGGTCCTGCATGTCTAGTTCATATAGCATACCATCAAGTGGTCCAGGGAGAGCAGTTTCTTGCCTAAATTACTAGTCTTGTTATGTTTATATTGTAGAAGCCGACTGACATAGGGTTTCTGGACTGTGATGGAGACACATGGCCTTCAGTGTTAATGATTGTCATTTTAGGCTGGTGTCTAAAATTGTGTACCCTGCTGTTTCTGAACAAAATGCTGTTTCCTTGGAGTCATCCCCCACTTTTGGCCCTTACAATCTTTTCAGCTCCTCCTTTACATAGATTCCTGATCTTTGAGGGAAAAGGGCTTTTACAAAGACATCTCATGAAGGGCCGAGTGTTACAACATATCTCACTCGGCAAAATGCCCACTTTGTTAATTATCATCTACTTAAGGAACAAGCTTCTCTGATGAGGGCTAGGTGATGGTCTACATAATGTGTATAGAAAATACCATTAAGTGTCTTTTTATTGTAGTGTTGCTTTAGTAGGAAAATAGTAGGAGGATTCCCCTAGGCTCACAACATATCTAGTCTCACATTCTTGGCCACTTTATCAGTGTCAGAATGGGTCTATGTCAAGATCAGTTTCTAATAATGACGTGACTAGGCATGGTGTGATGGTGAACAACATTAAGCCAAGCATGAAAGTAACAGAGGCAGGCCAGTCTCTGAGTTCCAGGCAAGATTGTTTTACAATTCAAGTTTGGGGCTTCCAGGGCTACACAGAGGACCCCTATCTCGAAAAAAAATATTAGGAATAATAACAATAGTAGTATTAGTAACGTAAGTGTTGATTATATCATTTGATGATGTGTAGCACAGATTAGTTTTATTTTCTAGAATGTTTGGAAAGCATTATCTGTTACTATTGAAGGCAGGAGCTTTGTCACCCAAAACCACAGTGACCATCAACAGGTAAAGAGAATTCACATTTTTTGTTATAGAAATTTCTGAATATCATGTTCTAAAGTATTATAAATAAATGTTGGCTGCAGTGTGTCCTCCAAAAGGATGAGATCAAGTGCTAAGCTTGCTGGATTTATTAAGAAATGAGATTTTTAGCAAAACCTGGGATCAGGAATGATAGTCTTTCCATGAAAGAGCATTCCAAGTTGTTGCCCAGTGGGAAAGGATCAGACTTGAAAACACACATTCATGTAATTTTGTCTCCACTAAGTATGTTATAAGTAACAATAGGTACACATAAATAGAGACTTTTCATTCATTTCCTGGACACCAGAACCTAAATAATCACAAAGAAACTGCATTTGTTATAATACTGTTTGGCCTGTTTGCTCAGGCTTCCTATTAACTAACTCTTACATATTAAATTAACTATTTCTATTATTTTATATTTTACCATGAGGCTCATGGTTTACTGGTAAGGTTTTGGTGTTTTTCTCCTTTGGCAGCTACATGGTGTCTGCCTGGCTCTGCCTACTTTTTCCCTGCATTCAATTTAGTTTTTCTGCCCAGCTATATTCTGCCTTGCCATGGGTCAAATTTTCTTTATTAACCAATGGTAATAAAACATATTCAAAACATACAGAGGGGAACCCAACATCTGATATATATATGCAAATATATATGTATAAAATAACAATTAGTGAAAAAAGAGGCTATGCATTTGAAATGGCAGGGTAGGGGAATAGTGCAGGGCTTTGAAGGAGGAAAGGAAAATGCAAATATTGTAATTACAATATCAATAATAAATAAAAAACTTTAAAACCAAAGTAAGTTTATTCAAGATAAATAATGTCATACTATAACATGTTTGGTTCTGAAGCAATATATGTGATATCTTTATCATAAGAGAAGGAGAAACAGAGATGAAATGACCACAGTGACACCACATTATGGCAGTACATAAATTTAGGCATGTATCTAAAACTCATGGAAAATGAAGGACTGCTGAGGAGCCGGAGGTGATAGAGGCAAGGGAAATTCCTCCTATAGAGCATTTACAAGGATTCACAACTTGACTTCAGGCTTCTAGCATCGTAGACACCAATTTTTCTCATTTTATCTCATTTATACGAAATACTGCTCTGACACTATTCCTATACTTACACAGTGTGACATTCATAAAAGAAAGAACTAAAAAAGTAATAAACATGTACAGTGTTGCCAGTGATTAATTACATTTTATTTCTTCATTTTTATGTGATGACAGGGAGCTTAGGGTGAAGGAAGAATCAGCTTGATTTTGAGGAGCCCTGGTAAAGAGTCTTCAATAGAAGAGTTTGGTACTGACTCTCCTATATGTAGATCCATCTGCTTTCATCACCTTCACTCTGCTCACTAGAACAGCACTCCGTCTGTCTGTGCCGTCTGTCAGCCCTACTCTGTATATCTTCGACAGTTACATTTGCCTTTCAACAAGTTACCTCTTTCTTTGCTTTGTTTCAATATGCAAGCAACATATACTGAATTCTCTTGATCTGGGATTGTAGGCTGAGGTCGAGGTACCAACATGACTGGTGTCCAGGAGGGATGATTCCTGCTGTCAAAGTGACACCTCCTATTAGAGTGTAGTATACAGTATCATGTGACCAAGTATCAGCATCACACCAGAAATATACATGACATGTTATCATTCAATGCTGCTATGCTTTTTGACTTCTGTATGTTTGTGTTATGTATCCTGTTTTATATTAACTAGAAGCTATCCTTGTCCTTTAAGCGCTAGCTTAAAGTTGTCTCTATCAACCTTATTTTTTCTAGCCTCATTCATATTGTTTAATAAGCCCTCTTTCATTTTTTCAACACTTTATGTACTATCTCTAATTCTCATTTAAACAGAGAACATTTATTACTTAACAAGCCAGTTCGAAGGGATGGGGAGCCAGTTTGGTTGGTAAAGCACTTGCCAGGAAGCACAAGGGTCAAAGTTCAGAACCCAGAATACATGCAAAGATTGGTGTGGTGTTGCACTCTTGCAATCTCCAATACTGGGGCCATAGAACTAGAAAGATTCCCTTGGTTTCTCTAAGCACCTAACCTAGCCAGCCTTGCAAGTTTCAAGACAGTGAGAGACATGAAATATTATTTATTTTACATAGAAACCTGAATTATGGAATATCTGTCCTGTTAAAAAAGGCATGATGAGTGACTACTGAAGGAGTAGAGTTCACCAAGTAACTTGGCTGGTTATTTAAAACACAACTAAAATAACAAATTAGATTACAGTAGCGTTTCTTAATCATAATCAATAAATATGAATTTTAAATTTAAACATCCTATCAGAAAAATATAAATACCAAATTGATCAAATAATTTAATAATATAGATTATTTTGAGATAAATGCAAAATTACATGGTTACATGAATTTTTATCATTAATAAGTTAACATAATTATTTTCAATCAACACAAATAAAATGACTATATAAGAAATTAATTAAATATATAGAAGTGCTTTATAATATAATTAGAAATTCTTAATAAAATAAAATCCTGTTTCAAATTCCATGAAGATAATAAGGTTTTGAAAAGTCTAAACATAAATAACATAATTAAGGCTTTACTTATAAAACTGAATTAGATTTTATTACTTTTAGGGATTGTTCTGAGTGCACAGATCTCAATATTTTATGTATTTACTAAATGTGAACTCATATCATAATGTCCATAAGTACTTTATAATAAAATATTTGTCAATGAAGTAAACATGTCTTGATTTCTAACAGGGAGAAAATGTTAAATTGAATACTTGCCCAGAATGGAAAAAGGAATTTTCTTTCTGAAAGCCTTTTTATGCAATGCAATAGAATATTTAGAAACATAAGTGAAAATGAAAGTAATAAAATGACTACCATATCAGAAGCACTTTAAGCCAGGCACAACTTTAGGTGTTTTGCATGTATTAGATTACATATTTCTAGCAATAATTTTATGGAGCAGACACTTACTATTTCTCCCTTTATCTTACAAAAGAAGATGTGGATACTTTGTTTCTTAGTCTATTTTCTGTTGCTGTAATATAAAATCCTTTGTGACTTATAAAGTAAATAGGTTTTATGGGTTCATAATTATTGGAATGGGTGTGTCCAAACCCACAGTGTACCATGACACCAGCCTCCTTATACCTTCATTACATCCTAATCGCTAGAGTGGATCCTGCTCTTTGCAGAATAGGCCAACTACTTTTAGGATCCTAACTATATAGCGATATCTAATATAAGGATCTACTCAGATTCTGTAAGAATTGCATTTAATGCTGGCACCAGTGATGCTCCCAGGGATACAATTGTTTCATTTATGCTACATTTGCTGAAGTTTCTCTTCCTCATCTGTCATTCCCACTGAAAATAAAACTTCTGCAGGAAAGTTTGGAGGATAAACTCAAACCCTCCCTAGGCTTTTTTAACACACTTTAATCTGTACTTTGTAGCACAGTCTAGTCTGAATATCTATTACAGTTTTTAGAGATATGTCTTCTGCAGTATCTTCATAGGCAAACACAATTCTAATCATTTTTCTCAATACTTCAATGTCTTGGACACATAAATTTTCTCAACAATGCCCATTACCACAGAGCAATTACAATGAAGTTTGTACTGGGACTCTATGGAACATCATCATAGCATGAAATATGTGAATGAAATATGTGTTTCATTTGCCTACCATAGCAGCAACTGAGGCAGAAGCCATGTCACTAGGTAGAGGCAGTGAAGAACCATGATTTCAGAGCATTCTCAAGTTGACATGAATTTAATTTTATCAGAGAAAAGCCCTCTGAAATGAACCCAAAAGCCTCCACTTTGAAGTATTCCAGATACTCCAGAAACTTTGACTATCTACCAGTTCATTTTATTAGTCTTATCAATGCAATATTTCATTAAATATGAAAATGCCTTCTATAGCTATATTTAAATCTCAGTCTACATTAACTTCTTCTGAGATCATTAATAACAAATTTATGTTCATGTGCTTTATTTTTTAGATAGAAATTATGTATACTTTTGGGTTATTTGTGAAAAATGGATGACAGCATTCATAATTTAACTTTCACTGTCCTTTGGCAACAACTTATTCAGCTTAAACATCATAGTATAGATTGTCTATTTAAGTTTTGTTATCCAAACATCCTACATTGTTGTTAAAATTTTTGTAGCTTCATTTTATTCCTTTTAAAATTCTATGTATAGACCTTGGGAGCTCATTTAGGAAGTCAGGACCACGAGGGGTGCGCCCAGCCACTGAGACTATGGGGCTGATCTAATGGGAGCTCACCAAGGCCAACTGGACTGGGACTGATGGAGCATGTTATCAATCCGGACTCTCTAAATGTGGTTGACAAGGAGAGCTGACTGAGAAGCCAAGGACAATGGAACTGGGTTNAATAAATATAAAGAAAATGGAAAAACAATAAGGTCTTTAATTTGATGGAAACGTATTCCCCTTGTTATTATTTCCAAGGACGCTGCTCTTTCCTATGTAACACTTAACAAAATGTGAAGTATTTTTCTTATTTATCATAGACTTCACTTATTAACTGTAACCTTGATTTTGTTAAGAAAGGGAAAATATATTTTTCCACCATTATTATAACCATTAATAAAGGTCTGGAGAGAAAAAAATTCTATGTATATTTTTGCACCTTTATTTTTGTGTGTGAATATATTTCAATATTTAAACTGCTTTTAAATTATTACAAACGTTTGTTATAGTTTACAAAAAAGGGGTGTGTGTGTGTGTCTTAGTGACTGGAGTTTCTTAATTTCTCATTTTTCTAGCTCCAAAAATAATACAAGTAGCAGGAATAATGTTTTGATGTGTTCGGGAGATATTCTGATGACTTATGGAAGGTACTTTTACACCTAAGTTGTCTTTGAAATCTCACCTTCAACTCAGTTTCTACTGCCATGAGATTGTCTTGTGATCTATACTTTTCATGAAAGGATTTTGCTTTTTCTTTAGGCTTTTTGCTGAAAAAACATAGAGGATAGATTGATGGATATCTGAATGAAAGACCAACCTTCCTGTGTTCTCTTCTCGTTACTGTAGTCTAGCAGCAACTGGTATTGACAGACAAATTCATCAGCCTTGACCGTTAGATACACAAGACTAAGAGGTGGCTTTGGGTTTTTTTTTTCCTAGAAAATAATAGAGAAGTAAGCAGTAAAATTTAGCTTTTTCTTTCTCTCTGTCTCCTTTTCCACAACTGTCCATGACTAATTCCCTACAGATTTGGCTGCTTGCTAGGATTCTCCACTCTCCTTGACCTTCTGTTCTTGCATAGTAAACACACTGAATAGCTAATCTGTGTCCTGTGAAATCAGCTCTTTCTCTGTTGGGCTGTTTAAATAAGTGGTTTCTTTCATTTGTAGCTAATTATACTCTCTAAAGGCAATTTTAAATTTAGTTATCTTCACACCTTTGCACTTTCCATCTCTGCAACTTGCCTTTGTGCAGCAATTCTTGCAATCAAACAAAGCTTTCCAAAGAAAAGGAAAATTAAGTTCATTGTGCTGTTTCCATATTTTGGAACTCTTTTCACTGTATACATACTATTTCATTCTAAGTTACAACAGATATGTCCTCCATTTTCAAACTATCACATGCACAGAATGAAATGAAATACCAATTTCCTCAAAATAAACCTGGATTTTGATGTTTACTCTGATTGTCAAGTACCTACTTCTTATTTTCTTTGTTTAATGTTAAAATGATTCAAATACTTTTTTGTTTGTTTTTTGTTTTAGGACAGGATGTCTCTGTGTAACAGCCCTGACTGTTCTGGAACTCACATTGTAGAACAGACTGGCCTTGAACTCACAGAGATCTGCCTACCTCTGCCTCTTGGATGCTGGGATTAAGGGTGTGTGCCACCACTGCCCATCATACACCTTTGAATAACAACACTACACACTTCTTTTGTTGTTATGTATCTTTATACTTAACCCCCCAGCTTTCCTTTGCTGCTCATTAAGAAGTGTAAAACTGTGTACCCTGCATATATTCTGTTTCTAGTTTCTTTTAACCAGTGGAGAATACAGCAGATGGAGGGATAACTGTGGTCCTTAATGGTTTTTATTGTACAAAGTACTAAAAAGTGGAGTGGGAAGCTCAACCTTTCAAACTTTTCCTCCTTCCTTATTTTTTTTTAGCAATGAACACAATTTGTTCCAACTGTCACTTGCAGTGAGAGACACTAAGCCGTTTTCAAAGAAACATGTCTACTTTCTCAATTCTCCACTTACATTCTCTTTCCTCCTAGCTTCACTGACAGGTTTACGTTGGTCAGTGACATGTGGTGCTGAGAGCTACAACGCATTAAAGAAAGTGAAAAGTCAGGAATTTATAGAGATGCAAGAAGAAAGCAGGAAGTGGATAGCTAGATTTAGGTGCCCGCTTGGTCTTGATTTGTTTGGATCCCTTCCTGCAATATGTGTGTGACTAACAGGATTCCATCCTTAGCATCAGAATTTTATTTTGTGCAATTTGCATAAAGTGAGGAATGGATACTCTGGGCTCTGAATGTTTGTCCCATAAATGTAGACTTTGTGTTAGGGAAGAGAAATAAGGATTCAAGGTGCTAAGGAGAGCTGTGAGAAATCTACATCTCAGAGACGACTAAGTGTCACCTTTCCTTTCATCATAACTCCTGACTCTGCTGTCATACCTGGCATAGATCTAGTCAGGGGCAGGGAATAAAAACTCTGTTTCGAATTTCCCAGTCCTTAGAAGCTTACAGAAATGGAATGATTGAAAGAAAAAACAGAACCTATATGAATGACCAAAAATACATGATCTCTCATTATTGTAGCTACGAGATTGTAGCAACAACATATCCTTGTCCAAGACATTTTTAAGGGTTTCAGTTTCCACTGTACACTTAATTTCCACTCCTAATTTAAAACCACCATGTTTTAGTCTGCACTTTCTCTTCTTTCCCTCTTACTGTAGTGAAATGAATTTCTAAGAACAAGAAAACTGTAGCAAAGCATAGCCCAAGACTGCTTTTCAAGCTTTGCATGCTAAACCTGGAACCCAGATACAATCTTCTTTCATATGACAAGTGTTCTGACTTAAAATCAGAATTTCCAAAACACACAAATGTTGCTAAAAGGAGATCTTTGATGGGGAAGCTCAACCAACCACATCTGGTTAGGGTGTGGCAACCTGGAGCCCAGGTAGAAAAACCAGGGTAGGTAGGTGCGCGCTCTCTCTATGCAGTGCTCGCTGGACCATTTTGGATTTCAGACCTCCCACTCTTGTAGTGTAAGTTCCCCCCTTTTTCAATTATTAAATTATATCTGTTGTTCTTGAGCTGGTCTGGTTATTTATCATACCGACCAAATATGCCAACATGTACACTTGTCGCCTGTATGTGGTGAACTGGATCCATGTAAAACCTGAGAGAGGTTAATTTTAACCACGTGAGATGGTCTTTTGGGGTTCTTGATTCATGAAAAAGTCTGTGAGACATTCTGCAGGACATAGAAAAAAGTGACTAAACTGTCTTTGAATTTTTCTGCTTCATGAAAATGTCTGCTGGATACTATGGGCCTGTAGGCTGAAGATGGAT
>LOEQ01010987.1:9564-33246 GCA_001685075.1 Bramus lutescens
TCAAAAGGCCAAGGCAATTTCTTTATTAACCAATGAAAGTAACACGTAGACAGATGGCCCACCTACATCAGGCTTCTTTTTTTTTTTCCTTTTAGCTTGGAGCTTTGAAAATGTTCAACTGCTAAAATAAAAACATCTACAGGTAATTTGACATGTGACTTCTGCCATGGCACCAAAACTACACATAAAGCTAAAGTCTAAGAGAGCCACAAGTCAGATGTCCTAGAACTCGTCCCGCTGCCGAGATACTCCATCTAGTGTGTGTATGGTGTAATATCTGAATCATTCTGCAAGCTTTATTCTCGTTTGCCAAGTGTAACATCCCCATTCAAAGTTATAAACCTTTGAAACAGAAATTTATGTTGGAGTCTGTCAAGAGCATTTTGGATACTGAAAGCCATACACCATGTGACACATCTGGCAAAAATCAATCCTTGTGAGAACACTAAAAAAAAAATTGTCAGAGCCAGAAAGAGCATTAAGTGCCATTCCAGGCTATCTATGATGCTTCTTAAAGATTTTAATACATGCATGATATTAGTAGGTGTTAAGATATCAAGATATTAATATGCTTTCTGCCATACAGGGGATCAATGACCAACCAAGTTTGGAAAATGGTACATTAAGCCAGGGCAAATAAGTCAGGCCTGCTTGTCTGTCTGTTTATTTCCACACTGCCGGTTTCCAGAACACCTTCAGTGTGCAAGCATTCTCTGTGAGTTATAGGAACTATGCATTATTTCCGCACCACCCTCTTTGGGTGGGGAAGAACACTTTCCTGTGGGAACAGCTTGTATAGAAGACAATTATCTCTTTCCTGGTCATAAATATTTTAAAAGTCATCCTGGCTATGTGGAATTTTCTCGGACCCACCCATGTAAAAATGATCACTCTCTTTTTGGTGTGTCCACACTACTCTCCATGAAATATCCTGATGACTGAACATTCTGCTTTACATACATTGCCTATATTTTTACATCCAAGTGTGTGTGTGTGTGTGTGTGTGTGTGTGTGTGTGTGTGTGTAAAACTGTCCACTACTGGATCTCCTTTACCAGAATGAGATCTCCTTAGAGGAACAAAGGTCTACGATTCATTCGAGATATCCTCAGTGCCTGGAACATGCTCTCCACTTGTGACTCTCACTGGCAACCAGATGGGCAGATGCATGAGGAGGAGAACAACCAACTTTACCGCAGCCTCTATTGTATCAGATTCTCTGTATTACCTCCCTTGGTGCATGGTTAATAGTGACCAATTCATTTCACCCTGTTCTCCTCTGTGACTCAGTGGCCATGTTGGGTCCTACACAGGTCTTTGTCTGGTGCTGTGTGATGACATCATAATCTTTCTGGTTGTTCTAGAGGCACCAGCTCCCCTGTGGTTGTACCTTTCCACCACTTGTTTTGTAGATCTTTCACCTCGGCCACACAGCATGACTCTGTCAATCCTGGAGCTGATTGACATGTCTCTGTCTCTGAGCCTTACCTGTCCTGCTCTCTCCATCTGCAGCCTTTTGACAAATGTCCATTAAGATCTAGGCATTTGGCAACTCACTAGAGTTACAAAGACCAATGGTTGTTATTTTCCAGAAAGTCACAGTAGCCACCAGAATAAGAGATGTGGCACGTGGTGTGGAATGTGCCGTGACTGAGAAGGTATGAGGAGCCGGCATAGCAAAGGTAAACAGAAGCAATTTAGATAGGATGATTCACTGAACTGCATTTTGCTACTTGTTAGGTGCAACTATTCTCTCTTCTCGTTTCCATACAGGATTTAACCATAAAATGAAAGGCATCATTATCCATACATCTAATTGGCTGAGTGTCTTAGTTATATTTTTTATTGCTGTGAAGAGACACCATGACCACAGCAGCTCTTATAAAGGAAAACATTTAGTGGGGGCTGGCTTATGGTTTCAGAGGCTTAGTCCATTATTGTCATGGTGAGAAGCATGGTGGCATGCAGGCAGACATGGTGCTGGAGAAGAGGCTGAGACTCCTACATTTTGATCTGCAGACAGCATGCGACTGAGATACACTAGACAGACTTGAACTTCTGTGACTTCAAAAGTCCTCCCCCAGTAACCTACTTCCTCCAACAAAGTCACACCTACTCCAATGAGACCACATCCCCTAATAATGTCATCTCCAATGGGCCAAGCATTCAAACACATGAGTCCATGGGGGCCATTCCTAGTCAATCCACCATAGTTGAGTTAATACCTTAGACCCAGCTATACACGGTGACTGTCTGAGACCATAAGGGAAGGAGCTTGTAGTCTGGGTGAATGATGGCATCAATGTTTAATTCATGATGTGCTCATTATCCATACTATAACATGCCTGACTGCTGGGCTAATGGGAAGATGAGATGATTGCATTACTTTGGTCTTCCAGTCAACAAGCCACTTCAAATGAAATGGATATGGATACTGAGTTCTTATATTCCTCTCTGGAAAAAGCTTCCTCTCTGGAGAATATCAGTGGGGACCAGGGTTTAAAAAGAAGATCCCAGATCAGGGAAATATGCTCTTGTTGGAATAAGGCCGCTAGTTAGTTCCCGGCCACTTAGCCCCAAAATAATCACACAGAAACTATATTATTTCAATCACTGCTTGGCCCATTAGCTCTAACTTCTTATTAGCTAACTCTTATATCTTAATTTAGCCCATCTCCATTAATCTGTGTGTCACCACGATGTCATGGCCTACCAGCAAAGTTTCAATGCATCTGTCTCCAAGGGTGGCTCCATGGCTTCTCCCTGACTCCACCTCCTTTCTCCCAGCATTCTGTTTAGTTTTCCCCACCTAGCTCTGTTCCCCTATAGCTCTGTTATAGGCCCAAAGCAGTTCCTTTATTAACCAATGATAGTCACAGCACACAGAGGGGAATCCCACATCAAGCTCTTGATGACGTTATGCCAAGCAGCACTACAAGTTTGACCAACTCATTAATCTGTGAGACCCATAAGAAGAGTTGTCATGGGAAAAAGAAACATCGCAGCCAACTTATTTCATTTATGTGTTCATTTTAATGCATTACAATGGGCTAAATGAGCATTAGAGAGCTTTTTCAATCACCATAAAATGATAATTTTAACTTGCAAAGCTCTGTGGCTGTAGTTCAACTGGCAGCATTTTCCCCCTTAGAGGGGTATGACTTTTACAGGATCTGAAAAATCAGTAGCATCCTAGATGTTCCGAGACATGGCCTCTTCTCTGATTATCCAGTTAACCCACTGAATCCTGAGTGTAATTATGTTTTCTCTTTACCTATCGCTCCAGTTGAGTTGAAAGCTTCTCCAGTCCATTAACTATCCACCTGAGCTCCTGAAAATGTGTCAACATTCTTTGTGTTCTCTGAAAGGGAACAGCAGAATGTGAAGAAAAAAAGGACCTTAATATTTAATACTATGCTGTTACCCCTGTGCCTGTGTTAGGAATTGGATGGGAATAGCTTCATTGCTCGGCAGGCAACGGTGTTGATGGAATGGGCTTCATTCTGTGCAACAGATGTGCTCCAACTGAAGATGTGTTTAATTTAAATTTTCAAATTCAATTGTGTTTCTGAAGAAAAGCAGTTTGCTTAAGACATCACACACACACATGCACAATACTCTCACACACAGGCACAGAGAGAGAGAGAGAGAGAGAGAGAGAGAGAGAGAGAGAGAGAGTTTCACTTAAAAAGGCTTATAGACAAGGATAACACAGGCAGTTAGAAGGGCCCAGGCCTCAAAGCCAGGTTTCCAGCCCTGATTCCCACTCCTGCTGGTGTGAAGGCAATTTCCTCTTTAGATTTACAAACTCAGAAAATTTGCCAACTCTTTCCATGTTACCTCTTGAACATGGAGCCACACGGTGTTACTAACAAGTATGTAATTCATGTATCTACAAGCCTTTGCTATAGGCTTTTGTGTCAAGAAATAGGAGAGAGGAAAAAAAACAGATATTCAGCCCCAAGGAGGGATTGCAATTGATGGGATTTGAAAAAAATTAGAAAACCGTCTAAGGTTCAAGGAAATGGTGTTCGGTCACAGCAGCCTAAGACTGTTCACTGGGAGGATTTTTCTCCTCCTGTCATTTGGAAAACTTTAATGGGTTTGAATTGATTCACTGAGCCCTGCCATTGAAGAAGAAGAGAAATGTCGTGACCCCATATTCCTAGCTATGCCTTTGAGGTCCAGACCAAAATACACTTCAGTACTTTGAATTTTGAATGTGTTTCTGCTGAATAATAACAATAATAATAATAATAATAATAATAATAATAAATCATTTAACCGGTCTTTCCAAGCACAGGTCATGTGCCACATGTCACCGAAGGTCCTTCTTTATGGAATGCAAAAGATGAGGCTGACCCCATTCTTGTTCTCAGGGAGCTGGACATGGATAGATGAAAATCAGCTTCGGACTTGGGCTAGGGGAGAGCCAGCTTGCAGCTTTGTCATTGCAGAAGCCTAAGCTTTAGTCGGGTCTTGTGTAAAACACATTTTTATAAAAATAAACTGGAACAGTCATTAAAATGAATAGTTGTTTTAAATAAGGCCTTAACTCCAGGGAAGTGCCAAGGAATTTTAGATGCCTCCTTTATGGGTTTTGTTTTGAGTTCAACTCTGCATTTACTAAGACAATACCAGGGCCCCAGAGCTAAGTCTTCACTTGTAATTGGGGATCAAATGTATAATTCTGATGGTAGATTAGTGGGGGAGGTAAGAAACTAAAAAAGCTTGTATGGCATTTAGCTCCAAATTACTTGACACACATAAGTAATTCTACTACTTACTTGGGTTTTGGGTTTTTTTGTGTTTGTTTTTTGGGGGGTATTTGTTTGTTTGTTTAGTTGGTTGGTTGGTTTGGTTTGGTTTTAGTGATTTTTTGGTGTTTTGTTTGTTTGTTTATCTTTGCATCTGATACATTCTGTTTCTTATTGTCTATTTATAAATGTTTGGTGTCCAGATGATTATTTATATCATAGTTGGGAGTCAGACTTCAGACTTATTAAAGTTAATAATGACCTGACAAATTTCTTCTTCTTTCATTGTTTCTTTTCACTTTTATTGAAAATAGATTCTTTTTTCACAAAATATTCTGATTTCTGTTTCCCATCCCTCTACTTACTTATAATAGAGTGATGTCAGGAAATAGATTCTTTTTTCACAAGATATTCTGATTTCTGTTTCCCATCCCTCTACTTACTTATAATAGAGTGACGTCGGGGACGGGGGGAGATTATCTTGCTGAAAACTCAGACCAACTCTACAGGAAACAAAAATGTCACTACCAAGGCTGGGATTAAAGTCAATGCCCATCAGCTAATCACTGACCTCAGTGCAAAGCTGGGAGAGAGATGGGCTGTTGAACCTCTCTACATACATCTACAAGGTCCCCTCTTCCTCCCTCTCTCGCAGGCTTTTTCTCCGAAACTGGGATCTCACTGTAGAGAAGAAAGAACGACCTTAGGGTCAAGAGAAATGCTCATGATTTAGAGCAGAGAAACCACAACTGTGTGGTGGGAGATGTGGAAACAAGAGCAGCATTCATCTAAGGACTAGGGACCAAGATTTCAGGTTTCAACCAATTCCAAATCTTGTTCCTTCCCGACCTGCCCCAGATCAAAAGCTGAGTCTACACTCCCTAGGCTGTTGTTAGAACCTCACTTTCCACCAATGGCAGACAGGGAAAAGCACAGAATACCAGCCACAGAGCTCTCTGACCCAAATCTCCCCACCACATCCTTTCAGGCTCAACAATGCGCACTCTCCAGATACCCAGGAAAAGGTCCAGCCATATGTTCTTGCCCTGATGAATCCCAGTGAAGTCCATCGTTCTTGTTCATGCTTCAAACTCCTGTTCCAGCTGAAAGAGCTCATCTTGGACTCCCCCTAAAATGCAGAAGATTAAGCTAGAGATATCCCATGTGACTTCCAGAGGATGAGAATGTAGGGATCATCTTTCACATTTCCAACTTATACTTTGCCCATGGAGTGTCCCAATTTGAAGCCAAATTTCCATCATCAGCTCCTTGGTCTAAGGCCAAACAACATTTCCTACTAACATACTGGATTTGCCTCAACATCAAATTGCTAACTTGTGAAGTTATTTGGACCTAAACACCACACAAGCTTTTTCAATTTACCTCCCATACTAATCTACCATCAGAATTATACATTTGATTCCCAATTACAAGTGAAGACTTAGCTCTGGGGCCCTGGTATTGTCTTAGTAAATGCAGAGTTGAACTCAAAACAAAACCCATAAAGGAGGCATCTAAAATTCCTTGGCACTTCCATGGAGTTGGAGCCTTATTTAAAACAACTATTCATTTTAATGACTGTTCAAGTTTATTTTCATAAAAATGTGTTTTACACAAGACCCGAAGTTTCATATACAATTAATTCCTTTCACAAAGAAATAGTATTTCAAATCCAGAATGGTCATGCTGGTCCCCAGGACCATGGAGCGTGTTCCTTTCAAGTTGAAGTTGCCTTTTTAACACTGTAATTAAGCTTGGGGAAAAAATCATAATGCAAACCAAATAAATCCTGCCCTTCATACAATTATGTATGGTATGTGGTGAGGGGAAAAAATTGATCTGTGCTTTGTTCATCTTAAAATACACTTGGCAGCCACTTCACTTAATAAGCTCCTCTTTCTTTCTGAGAACAAGAAAGTCATGAAGTCCTAGCCATAATGGGAGGATGCTGGCAACTCCAGAGAGACGTGACAGCATCCCACAGCAGAGCCCACGTGCAGGGCTCAGAACACTGCCACCTGGATCAGTCTGGCTGATTCACAACCAAGTTTGTCTTGTCTTGAAACATATCTCGCCGATTCTGCTTTTCTCCTTTCTGCCCTTGGTAGAACTTCATCTCCACCTGAGGGAGCAAGGCCCATCGGAGCATTCACAAGTCCCCCTTCTTCCATCAAGTCTACTGGACATTTTGGAGCTACAGCAGGCTTGCTCACACCCCATCCTTTATATGCCATCATGTTGGATCTGCCGTGATGTCCCGTCCTGAGGGGACCCCACTGCCAACTTCACACCCATGAGCTTCTTTGGTCATGCCTCGGCTGGTCTCAATTGTAAGTATAATGTCTCTTGTCTCTCCTCCCCTCCTGTGTTCACAGTCCTTGGAGCATTGTTGCGAAAAACCCTGAAATGAGGCCATGCGCTAGAATCTATGCACCTGTTCCTACCTGGTTGCCACCATTCAAGGTTCAGAACAACTCACATGGAACTCCCCAAAGCTGCCTAATGAGCTTTCCATCGCCAAGTTCTCTTCCCTCTCCTCAAAAGTGCTGCTCGGAATGGTTGTTCTAAGACAGCCATTCAATCGAGCCACATCTTAGTAACTTTCACATTTACCCTGGTGACCAAAGTCTAGATAGACAGCTACAATGACATTCAAGAGCCCAGATTTCACCTTTCCATATCTTCCCTCTTATACAATATGTAAGACAAACTGGACTACTTACTAATCCCTGGAAATAGCCTTAGAATTCCTATCTCCAGAGAGTCCTCTGTGATGCTGTTTCTTCTAGCAAGGCCAAGACGATGTCTGTTTATTTGTATCCTACTCAACATTCAAGGCTTGGCTCAAATACCACTTCCTCCCCCTAAACAAATTTCCCTTCTTTTTATGAACCCTATAAAGCCCTAACACAGCTTGTTTAGAGCTCTCACCTGCTTCAGTGACAGCAACAGGCATACTAGTCGTGGTCTGGCATCTTGGCTATTTATGAGTCTACCTCACCTGGCGTACTAATCCTTGGGGCAGAAGCCACTTTCTATTAATCTCTCTATTTCTCCTGCATAGTAAAGTAGCTTGCATCTAATAGGCATTAAATATATATCTGTTGACTGAATAACCAAATGAAAGACTTCCCTGGAGTTTTGGTTTGATTGGGAGACGGTTAGGGAGAGAAGGAGAGGAAATAAGGTACCTAATTTTCTCTAGAATTTTTTGGCATTTATCACACTGAGGTAAGTAGCAGTTCTTGAAGTGTGTCAGGTTAAATGTTATTTGTGGCACATAAGAAGAGGCCCATTGTTGCCCTAAGACTAGATTGAGTTCTTCTCCTGTGCAATCTCTCTCTCTCTCTCTCTCTCACACACAGACACACAGACACACACACACAGACACACACACACACACACACACACCTACTGGGAGTAGCAATACCAGACAGAGGAGTTGGAAGGACAATTTCTTTCCCATACTGGTTCTCTTCCAAATGAAGTGCAAATGAAGGCTAGCCACCCACTCCCAACCTCTGTCCCCACCCCCACTCACTTTTATCACATTTATATTCATTGATGATCTTGGCCTGAGTCAGGGTATTGTGGGGTCTCCTCCTCTTCCCTTTGTCATTGAAAATATTTCCCCATAACAAGTCCCCCCAACACACAGCTGCTCTTCTAGGCTGTGGGTTTTATCTATATGCAAGTCCTGGTGCAAGAAGCAGTCCTGCCCAAGCTGCCTGGGGATCCTTAGCTGAGTGGGATGAGCTATGAGAGTCAGTAGTCCACATGCCTAAGAAATAAGCTACTCCTGTAGCAGATTCCTCAGTACTTTGAGCACGGTTTTCACTCCCGTTTACCTAATGATTTTGCTGCTTCTCAGTTTCCTCGGGTCGGAGAAGACAGAGAGAACTGTTACTCCCTGGGTGTACAGCCGACTGGTCCATCTTCTTTCTAACCTCTATGATGTCACCATCCATGTTCTTCTCCTGATCTTTGGCTCTGTGAGGCCTGGCTCATATCTCCTTTTCTGTGTTCCCAGTGGTTAGCAATGACCAATGTATTGAATGCTCATCCTCAAAAAAAAAATCTTACTTTAAACTGAGATTGAATTAATTAAATTAAATTAAAATAGAAGAATGAAAAGGGAGAAGAAAAGAAAGATGTGCTACAAGAAAGACTAGCGAGGAAAAGAGGAAGAAGAAGCAGGGAGGTAGTAATAGAAGAATAGAGGAATGAAGGGGAAAATGGAGGGGTGAAAAGGCAAATGGCCAGAGGGTAAACCCCTGCAGGCAAAAGGATGATATCCAGGGTCCCCTTGTACTGACAGCTGGAAAGCCAGTGGCTATGGAAGCAGGATCTAGGATAGGCCCCTCCCAGCCCTATCCCTTCCATCTGGGCTTCTATCATCCACCAGTAAGCAGACACTTACTGCCCCTCTGTCAGTGGGGCTTCTGGGAAGAGCAGAAGGAGAATACAGATGAGAGTGCTTTGGAGAGAGGAAGTCTCATGTCCAGAAAACTTCAATCTCTTGGGCAAGTGTTATCTCCATCACAACCCTGAAACTTCAGACTATCCAGAAAGCCTGGAGAGCAGCAAAACAGCAGCTACCAGATCCTCCTGCCTCACCTTCCCCAAGGCCATCCTGCCATCTCCCCTACAGACTCCTGGTCTCTTGCTGTTCAATTCTCATTATCTTTCTATTAATCCAGTAGAGCTAGGTGCTTGATCAAAGCTATTGGCCCTGTAAGTCACTCAGGTGCAGCAGAAGCTGAGACAGTTATGATCATACCAGGATATATATCTATGTGATCTATCTCTTTGGTGAGGTGGCAGGCTCCCCTGCACTCCAAAAACATCCCTTTCCCAAATGTGTATGAGAGAAGGGACCTGAGGCCTCCTATAGCTCGGCCCCCTAGAATCCCATCTCCCTGGGACAAAGAACAAGGGGCAACTGCACCCCTTGGAAAATACCCAGGTGGAATATGGTGAGCTATTTTCTGTTAGCCTGATATATAGGTGAACTAGCATGGTCAGGCAGCATTCAGTAATGAACAATCCTGGAGACAAGCACAGATTTTAAAAAGAAAAGCAGCTTTCCTAATAAGAATGAATCCATCTTGTTGTCCCCACATCCATATGGTGTTTCACTGAAAAAACAGCCTTGAACATTGATAGCTAGGAGGTAATTGACAATGAAGATTAACATGGCTTCTACAACATGCCTCTGCCTCCCAAGAGCTGGGATTAAAGGCTTGCGCCACCACCGCCCGGTAACATTGCTATTATTGAAATTTAATGTTCTTCTCTGTGCTTCAAGTGGCATGAGTGGCTTGCTATGCTGGTTTCCAGGGGCTATCACAGAAGTAGACCCTATTGGCCAACTTAAACAACAGAAATTTTCTTCCTCACAGAAGAAGGCTGAGGTATCAACACAGTTGGCTTCTCCCAGGGCCTTTCTCATCAGCCAGTAGATGTCTGCCTTTGTCTTGTGCTCTCAAGGTCCTCTCTCTCTCTTTGTGTCTCTGTCCTAGTCAGTTTACAATGACACCAGTCAGAGAATCTCTAAAGACCCTACCATATTCTTTGGTAATAGGGTTTAGAGCTTTAACACTTGGATTTGGCGGAGGGGGAATAATTCATTTCCTTATGTACCCTATCTCTAATTTTTCCCTCAGTACAAAGGTGTGGCTTCCAATCTCTTCCACAACCATGGAAATAGTTCACACAGGTCAGGAGCGCAGTCACAGGCAGGCACTCCCATTATCCCATTATCACAGCCACTGGCCTTTCAGGCAACTGAGCTGAGCCAACTGTTCATTCAACTATGAGTCTGTCCAGCTAAGGCACTAAGAAGGGAGGACTAGCTACCACCAGAAGCACTATCTCAGCAACTCAGGGCACTACACACAATGTGTTAGATCTCTAGTCCTCCAAAAAGAAAAGAAAGCAATGGGAAAAATGGCTCTAGAGTCCCAGTAAGGTAGTTAATGGCCTTGACCCACAGTCTCCTCATATGAAAGGATGGACATCACTGGATTTACTGTGCTGTAGCACATGGAGATGATATGAGAGCACCCATCGTCTGCTCAACATAGTGCCTGGCTCTGGACTCAAGTCCGTTAGCTGCAATCGTAATGGTGGCAGCCTGGGACATTGCTAACCTTCAGGCCAGAGCTAGCTTTTTCCTTTTCCATAGTCTTGCTTGGATCTTCCTGTCCACACTACAGAGACACTTTCCTCGAGGGCCAGCTCTAGCACCATTTGTTTCTCCACTTCCTATAATTTCCTAAGAGAAATCTCTCTCTCTCTCTCTCTCTCTCTCTCTCTCTTTCTCTCTCAACTCCAATGACTCAAGTCAACAATGGGTATATCTGGCTGTGAGCCCATGCTACCACCCATGCAGGTCTTGGGCGCTAACTTCAAGTGTGCTGCTCTAAGCATCCTGCAGCTGAAACCCTATATGCCCCTCTTGTCTCCTTGTACTTTATCTTCCACACCCTCTGTGACAGTCTCTTGGGGACAGCGCAACCCACTGCAAAATCTGACACCCTAGACCTAAAGGTAGTGTCCTCCTGCCTCAGTGAACCCAAACAACACCCCAAGATCTTCACACCCTTTCCTAATCATGGTTTCAGTCACTGGGTGCTCACTGTACCAAGAACGGTAACAGTGGCTTTATGTGCGCACTGGATCCTGCACTCTACCTGTGAGACACATACAACTACCCTTTCTGCAAGTGAGAAACCAAGGTTCCCACATTAACTAACATGAAGAAAAGAAGTATCGATTTTCTACCCATAGCTCCAATGATGGGAACTTTCTAACACGCCAGTAATCCTAAAGGAGGAAATAGATTCCTAGTCACCATGGGGCTTTCCATGTGCTGGGATACTACACAAACACGATGAAGAATTCAGCGCACAGATGGTCCACAGCTTCTGAGGCTTCAACCCACACGCTTTGGCTCTCCCACGGTGCAAACAGGAAACATGCGCAGAAGAATTTTTACTTTGTCTAATCCTAGTGCTATACTATATAGTCGTGTCTACCTGGCACAGACAGGCAGGGAGGCAGGAAATTGCAGCTTCCGGTGGGTCACATGACCACAAGGGAACCAACTGGATGCTGCAGTGCTGCTGTCGCCAAACTATGGTGATAGGGTAAGAGTACAAAGTTCATGCTCCTCAGAATATTTTCAACACCGTGGGAATTCTGCAAGTGAACCCCACTGTGAGACAAGAATCATCTATAGTACTGTATGTTGTAACTCATAGTACAGCGAAAGAAGCCGGGCACAATTCATACCTTTGTGACTATAAAGCTGAAGGGCAGACAAAGCAACCTGCACAGATAGAAGCTAGAATCAGTTCTAGTCCATATGAATGGGGCCGGGGTGGTACCGACTTGGAAGGACAGTGACAGAACCGCTTGAGGTGCCGAAAACATTTCTTAGCTGTCTGGGTGGTATTCCATCAAAACGCACGTGTGTGAGGAAATCCACGCATTCTCCGCTGCACGCAAATTTTATACCTCCGAGAGATTTTTTAAACATCTCAGGGAGGACATCTGTAGTTTTTTGAAAATATATTCAATATTATAATTTCATATTTGGAAACCAAAAAAAATTTTAAACACACTATTCCTTTTGAAACACAAACTTTAAAAGACTTTCAAGATGCATGTTTCTCCAAAAGAGACATATGTTAAAAAGACGGAGACGCTGCACAGCGACACATTCTGCTCCGTTCTCTGTGTTCCTCTCTGGGCACCACAGACTTGGGTATCTCTGAGGCAAGGTAATATGTTCCTATAGCCACAGGTTGGATCTGCTCGATACACTACAAGATCCTAGAAAGCTGCAGGCAAATAGTTCTCAGATTCTGACTGGATGGCCCATCTCAGCCCTTCAGAACTCACAGCGGGGCCAAAGACTACAGTTCCTGGAGGGTTTCCCCAATCCTGTCCATCATTCAGCCGCATTTTTGCTGTTCAATAAAAGAAGAAAACGGCTGCTGTGTAAAAGCCTTGCCCAGACACGGGNCGGGGCGGCTGCTCAGTGGGCCTGACAGGGCGCTGGGCTGCTGAGGGTCCGATCCCACCCCAGTAATCATATAAAATTTCCCCCAGCCGATGCCCCCACCCCCTGCGGGCAGTCTATACTGCACGCTGACTCCGGGCCAGGGAAGCTGCTGGAAGCTGCTCTTGCAGGCAAGGGCCTTTGCTGTCCATAGAACAAAGCCTTTAATTTGTCTGGCAGGAGGCTTAGCATTCTCATGCTGTCACTCCCATCGGGAACTCTCACGGGAGGAGGGTGAGCGGGAGCCTTCAGTATTTGCTCACACAGCACATAAAGACCCCACCACATGAAGCTCTTAGGGCATGGTGGACATGTAAGGGGCGTCCTGCTCCCCCACTGTACTGAGAGTCCATAATAAAGAAGATGACACGCTTGGGATTTAGGATGTGCAGTCGGCCAAGGCATAGATTTCCCTGGAGAATGGATTGTATGCTGTGTGGGCTGTCAAGAGGATGAAGCCTCTCTAGTGGGAGATAGTCAAGGCTGGTGAGGAGCCATGCCACCTCGAGTACTGGAGACTGCATAGGCTGCTTGACTGTACTTTAATGGGGCGCAGTGTAGTGCAGCCCCATGATACAGGCATGGTTTTCTTTCTGATTTCATCAAATCTCCGGGAAAAATCCTGCCAAGTTATCAGTTTTAAGTCTCAGGTAGACAACAAGGCATGTCTGGGTTAGTGGAGCTGTAGAGAGCGCAGTCAGTCTCTTGCTTTCCGCCCAGATACCTACCTGGTCTGTCAGATTCTAGAATATTCTCAGGTTTCTCCCTATTACTTTGTATCACTCCTTTAAAGAGGATTGAGGAGAGAAGGGAGGGGAAACTGTGGTTGGTATGTAAAATAAATTTTAAAATTTCATAAAAATAAAGACGATTGAGAAAATTCACCAAGTGATTAGAGGACATTAAGATCCCAGAGTTGATAACATTTAATCTTTCTTCCTTGGAACCAGGTGGGCCTCTGCATATCCCAGGAGGAGCCATGGGCAGTCAAGTGATCATGTGATAGAAAGAAAAGGAGATGGTAGACCAGAAGGCCCCGTCTGGAGAGGCTCAAAGACTGTCAGAGTGGGAAGTCCTTAGAAAGCTTCTAATCCATCCTCTCCTCCCTCAGATATGTAAATTTCCCAGGGCAGAGCAGTAATAAATACTTTCCCAGAGATCTCCAGATAGAAGTGGATGTAAGTCTGGGTCTAGTCTTACCCATGGCCAAATCTAAGAGCCAATCTCAGAGTATATTCTCTCTACAATGAAACTGCAAGTAGCTCCCCAATTCCAGTCTATTGCACTCTGCTGGGTAGTTCAGGGTGCCTTCCTCCTCTCTCACACAGATAAAGGTAAATGGGGAGGCTCATTCCCACCTCAGCTTCACAGACATGCTGCAGAATTTGGCCCCTCTGCCAGGAGACCTGAAGGCTGCCTGGCTAGCAGAAACAGTTCTCATAATTCTCTGAAGCAATTTTCATATTAGTGTAAACATTAACCCTTTTCATGTCCCTTTATGATTATGTGGGGACCTCTCGAGTGAATGAGCTACCTTAAAAACCACAGGGGTAAAACAGGTGTATTCTCTGCCTGAAGAATGTGTATTTGATAACCAAACTGTGCTGTTGGCCAAGGTCTCCCGGAGACACCACAAAAATAGATTCCTCCAACTGGAAGGATTTAGGAAAAAGGATCACAGAAGAAAGACTGTGTTGAACCTTGTAAGGCTGATGATTGGTGAATATGAAAAAGAACTTGAGACCAAGATAAAGAGATAAGAAAATGTAGGGTTCACTCAGAAAATACCAAGTCACCTAGCCTCAGTACTCAGAATAAGTGGAAGGAGGAGCAGAAAGTAGGACCACATAAGTAACAGTGATGTAAGACAAATCTAAACATCAAAGCTCTTTTCTTACTTTCTTTGTTTTAACAAATGTTTGAATTCTTTTTTCAGATTATCATAGATTATAACATTTCTTCCTTCCCTTTTCTCCCTCCAAGCCCTCTCATGCACTCTTTCAAATTCATTCAAATGTCAAAGGCCTCTTTAGTTGCTACTGGATGCAAGTGTGTGTGTGTGTGTGTGTGTGTGTTCCTAAATATAACCTGCTCATTCTGTACAATGCTACCTGTATGTGTTTCAAGGATGACCATTTGGAATTGGATAACCAATTTGTGTGCTCTTCCCTGTCCACACTGACATTTCTGTTGCTTTTGCTCTTGTTAAGCTCCTGTTTAGGCAGCCATGCTGGTAAAACTTTATAACTGTAACTTCCAACGCTACCAAGAAACACAACTGCACAGCAAACTCCATGATCCTCTGGTTCTTACCATCTTTCTGCTCTCGCTTCCTCAAAGTTCCCTGAGTCTTAGGTTCAGCAGTGTTTTATAGGTATATCCATTGGTACTGGGCTCTACAATTCTGCATGTTGATTGGTTGTGATTTTCTGTCGTGGTCTCTGTTGCAAAGAGAAGGTTCCTTGATAAGGGATGAAACCTACACTTACCTGTGGATATAAAGGCAAATTTTTATAGACTGGACTGTTGTTAGGGATTGTGCTGGCTTGGTAAAACAGTAGTTATAGGTTCTCCTCCAATTTCTATAACTTTGCTATAACTTAGTAGTTAGCTAGGCTTCCAGTACCTGGCATGTTTTCTCTCTGGTTGAACCAGTCTCGAGTCCAATTTAGAGAGTTACTGGTTACCATTGTGTTGTGGCAATAATCAAAGCACTTGTGATATCACATGGGAGCTTAGAGTTAGGATATAAAATATTATCAAGGAGTGTGAAACTTAAGAACCAGTGGCGGAAAACAAAATATAAAATCCCATCTCAGAGAAAGATCTCTGCTATCTTTCCAAGTTTTCACAACTTACATCATTTAATGTTCTCTTCTCTGTTTGTATTCAATCCCACCCCAACCCATTTTGGTTCTTTCCCCACTCAGATCACAAGTACTCAAGTCTATCACTTATATGAAGAAAATCAAATTACATAGACTTCCCACCCTCCTACCCCTTTCTTCACAGGCAAGCTTCTGAAAATGACATCAAACCTCCAAAATTGGATGATCTTGTAGACATTCTCCTCCTAAACCCCCGGGGAGCCACAGATGATCTGTTGGAGGTAGGTATAAAAATATTCAAATCTTAGCTTTTATTTATCTAAAAATATATGAGTAAAATTATGGTTTATTAATTCCATAAAGCTCTGCCATAATTCATAAGCTGATGCCAAAAAGTCGTTCATGTAAAATTCAGAGTGTTGTTCCTGTAAATTTAATGGAAAATGGAACTAGAGGGTCACTTTGTACTGCTTACTAGTAAGCATAGATCAGTTAAAAGGGCTTGTTTCCTGAAGAGAATGCCAGCAACATAGTTACTAGAGCCTGTAGGAGTCAGAGAACAATAGAATATCATTTTCAAAGAGCTTTACTAAAAATGTCATTGTTCACATAGAATTCTATACCTTGCTAACTTATCACTCGACAAAGAAGCACTGAAATTTGAATCATTTTTACTAGCTTCTGTTAAAGGACCCATTTCCTTCCTCTAAACATAAACCATAGAAAGTCAGGCAAAAGAAGCTGAAGCCAGAATAACGAGAGGCAAGAAGAAACGGCAAGGACGAAATGAGCAGAGAGCTAGAGACACAGTAATCTAGGGGCATGGGAGTTAGATGATCAGTGAGTGCCACTGGGGTTGTCAAATCAAAGGCAAATGCATTGGTCCATGGGGAGGTTACTGAATAACGGTGCCGGAAGTGGAAAGGGGCACTAAGAGATAGAGCACGACAGATTGTAGTCTTCCAGCTCCCTCGACATTCGCTAAATCAAGTTCTTTATTGTGTCATACAAATCTGTATCTTCTAATCTGGTCATTACTGAGAGAGGGGGCTCGGCTCTGATCTCTATTGAGGCTAATTGTCTGATATTCATTATGTGTGATTCTAAACAATAACAATGTAATAATAAAAATGTGGTCAATTTCCAAGTCACACAAATCAAGATGGAATTATAAGTACTGGGCAAAAGAAATGTGATGTGGAGCTGTTAAGGATTTCTAAATTCTCTCTTTTGTTCATGGTAATTATGGAGCTATTGATCAGTACTGTTGGTCAAAGTTTGCATGAAATGGTTCTTAAAGTAGCCATTTGTAAATGGGAAATGAATAGATAATTTTCAATCAGCAAAAGGCATAAGGAATACTAAATATTATACATATACATAGAAGGTAGGAAAGGAGAGGAGAAATCTGAAACAAGAAAAAAATTGAAAGTATATTTGCAAATATAACAGTAATTACACAAAATTTAATGAGTTAAATTCAGTCATCAAAATCCAGACTGTCAGACAGGATAGGAAAGCTAAAAGTGGTCATATGCCATTTACAAGAGGCAACCTTAAAACATAGATACTGTATGCTAAAGGGTGAAAAGGCATATGCTGGACAAATGCCAACCAATCAAAAGAGCCCTAACAAAATGGTATTGCAGGGGGGAAGGTGTTCTTAGAAGCAAAGATGTTAACTACCAAACCAAAAAGGAACAATTTCCCAAGAAGTTACTGTATCACTTAGATTGTTCTCACATGATAATAAAATGCAAAATACATAAAGCAAAGATCAAATTAGCATGTGAAAGTGTGAGATCAACTATCACAATGGGAATCTCTAGGAGCTCTCTCCGTAATTAACAAATTCCTGAGCACGGAAATTAGTGATGATATAAAAGATATGCACGACATGACAAAAAGATGATCTAATGAACATGTAGAAACCCCCCCAACTATACTCTCTCCACTGCTCTGTGTCGTATTCACGCACCAACCACTTCTTCTCCTGACACTCCTAAGAGACCTCCCAATGACCAATGAGCAAATCTGTATTTTTTCATGCTAAAACTACCGAAGACTCACTGATAATTTGACTCTTGTAGTCCTAGATTTCTATATTCCTATGTCTCAGAAAACCCTCTCTCGCACGTGTGTGTCAATCTCTCGTCTCTCTCTGATTGTGTGTGTGTGAGTGCCTGTCTCTCTGTGTCTGTTTCTCTGTCTCAGCCTCTACGTGTGTCTATCTGTCTGCCTGTCTCTGTCACTCTGTCTCTGTGTGTGTATGTGTGTCTGTATGTGTATCTGTATGCATGTGTGTCTATGTGTTTATGTGTCTGTGTTTCTCCCTCCCCGAATCCAACATTCCCTTCAGGTGTTTAGCTGTGTCTGGTCATCATGTACCTTTGCCTCCTCTCATTCCATCCACCACCAACCCCTACATATTCCTGGCAAGCGTATCTCACACTATGCATTCACATCTGCTCTGCAAGTTTAGGGGGCAAGTGTTTTCTTAGGAGCTGCCCAGTTGCGACCGCAGTCCAAAATGTACCGACAGAGACTGTAGAGTGACGTATTCCAAGACAGGAACCATTCATGCCTAATTTACCTCCACAGCCTATTGAGGACTCACCTGTGGGAAACGCATGGCAAAGTGTATACTGGGAGTTCTATGTGTCCTCTGGACAGCTTCAGAAATAGTCTGCTGAGGGTCAGAGTCAACTTCACACAGGGTTGCTAAGGCCAAGTGCTTTAGTTCAAACAAAAGCCAAGGTTGTGACCAAGGGTCAGTGCAAAACAATGCTATTACCCTACAACAAAGCAGGTCTCAGGCGTCATATGGACGTCTCTATAAACTCAATGCTGTCTTCATCAAAACACAAACCTACATGAGTCCTTTCCTGCACCCCTCTTTTCCTCCTTCCACCCACACATCTAAAATGGTGCCCTCAGTCCCTAAGAGTGTAGGCCATGCACACTCCGAGCACCAGTCGCTGCAGGCCAGGGAACTCGGTCTTCTGGCAAAAAGAAGCAGCCATTTTTTCATACACATCTCATAAGTGCATAAGCCAAACTCCAGGCTTCTGGAAAAAAAAATCTGTCTCCTGTCCTTTTGCATTCCTGCGGCAATAGAAGTTCATTTTCTCGTCATACACTGTAAATTACAGGCTGAAAAGGTGGGTCGGGTCTGACTTCAGCCTATAAATAGCTGATTTCCCTTCTACTCCTCTGAGGGGCCATACTTGACAGTGGCTTAGCCCAATGCATACCAGCAGAGGGACAATACAGCAGGAATAGAAATCAAATCTCCCTCCAGTATGCCTGGGGGCAGAACCCAGAGTTCTCCATGCTTCCGAATTGGAGAAGCCCCTGCCCAGTGCACACGTATTTTTCTATGAGACAGCATCTGGGTAAATCCACTTGTAGTCTCTCTTCATCTCTCACGCACCCCTTCTTCAAATAGCTCCCAGCACTGCCCTGGCATCTTGTAAAATAAAAATCAAAGCTGAGCAAATAATTTAAGACTCATGTTTAAACCTTTTCCAGGTCCCTAAATTCATTGCCTCTTAAAGTAAAAATACCTGTGCTAGAGGCTCCTTCAGCTGTTCGGGAATTACAGTGCTCTCGCTCCTACCAAGCAAGGATTTGGGGTTGGCATTTAAGGAGTGCCTCGCAGGGACATGAAAGTCAGTCTCTAATCAATCAAGAATATTATTTATTACTAGCCTCATGCCCAACACTAAATAGATGTAAAAAGAATGAAAACCGGGACTTCTGTCCACAAGAGGCACAAGGTCAAGTGGAAGAGACACAATACACTGGGTAAAACAGCAGGGAACACAAGAGAACCGGGATTCAGTGTTCAACCAAGTGGAACAGACGGGAAGCATGTTAGGCGTTGGACAAGCATGGACTACAAAGACAGAAGGCTCCGTGCGGGTGGGGATAGAGCTGGCAGGCAGTGGAGACGCAGGGAAGATAAAAGGAAGTATGTACGGCTAGGAAAAGAAAGCACGGGCAAGTGCAAGAAGTTCAGACAAAAACCCTATTCAAGATGTGTCACCTGCAGACAAAATATACAGTCCCCGGAAGGGGCTTAAATTGTCCCTCCCCTGAAACAACCATACGGTGAAGTCCTAACCCTCGCCACTTCAGAATGTGGTCTTATTGAAGAAGAGGGCTCTTGACAAATGAGATCACAGGCTGGGCTCTGATCCAGTGTGACGACTGTCTTCCTAAGAAGGGGAGATGAGGACAGGCACAAGCAGAGGGGAGGCTGTGAGAGGGAACAGAAAGGTGACCATCTGCAGACAAAGAAGAAAGAGCTCAGAGGCAAGCAACCCTGCCAATATTTTTATTCTAGACTTCTAGCCTCCAAGAGAGTAAGAAAGTTGATTTCTGCCATTGAAACCACCCTGTACTTAGAGTGTATGGAAGTCTTAGCGAACTAACATAACCAGGTTCTCCTGGAAGGAACTGCCCATGCAGTAGGGCTATCTCAAGAGTCCAGGCGCATGGCCATGCTGGCCTGAGTGTAGGCAGAAGTGGTAGAACACAGGCAGCCATATGGATATGAGGAAGTTAGAGGCAATGCAGACCAGCCTAGGCACAGGTTACATGCATCACTGAACGAAGGAGTGGAGGTAGCATACCTCTGAAATCTGCAGAAGGGGCCTTGGAAAACAGGTCATTGCTTCAGTTCCCATGAATGACCTTCCTGAAAAGTAGGTACTCTTTCTCAGCTTCCAGCCTTTCACAACATGAGATATGTCAGGCTACACAAGGCCAGTAGATTTTCACCAAAGCCTCCTGTTCCATGCAGGTCCAAGCATGGAGCATCATGTTGGGAGAAAGCTTAGGGCCTAAGTCCTAGCTCGGCACCAAATGGATCACTTGCCTGCATAGCTGTGGGCTGGGTACAAAGTTGTGGAAAAAAAGCTTATCGGGAAGTGGGTGTGACAGCACCGTCTACTCTTCATTCAGCTCTGGGGACCCTGAACTCCAGGGACCACTCAGTTCTGAGTGTTTCAGCTGTAGTCATGGAGCACTCTAACTCCCAGGTGCCACCTTTTTTGCTCGAAACAGGGAATTGGCCAGTGGATTTGACACTCTTTGGAGGGAAGTAGCATCCAGAGCATCAGTGACCTTTTAAGACCTGTAATAAGCTGATAGTGTTGAACTCTGTTTAGGTTCCAAGTGCCTATATTCATTTATTTCATTCTCCAAAGAGTTCCATGCTGTCAGTGAAAGCGGTATTCCCGATGCAGTTCTGTACCCGCAAGAAGGGCTGTCATAGAAGAAAATGTCCTACGGGCTGGTATAGATATGAAGAGGTAAAATCTGCCTCATCATTGGTTGTAAAACTACTGTAAATGAACCAGCAATATTTACTAACAATGAGCATACATGTGCCTTTTAACCCAGCTATTCTGTTCCTAGATGTATACACCCAATATAATGTGTGCATAAGTGTATTGCAATATACAATAGTGGTACTGTTATAACAGAATGTTATCGAGTTCAATGTGAATAAGTAAGTATATACCACAGCAATCTGAGGAAATCTCATGACCATAATGTTGTAAAATGAAACATAGAAGACTACATGCTGTATGACCATACCCATGAAGTCCACGGTCTAAGCTAATGTCTCAGTGGATTTAAAGTCAAGTGAGTGGTTACCCAATGGGTAGGGCAGCCTGAGAAAGTTCTTTGAGATGCACCTAATAATCTGTCTCTTGAAACATGGAGTTTGGTGACTGTCCCAAGCTACCTCTTTGAAGAAGACAATATCATGGCACATGTCTGTACTGGCTCCAATACAAACCCCATAAAGCCCTAAGCATACTCCTTCATGCTTGATAAATATACAGCATATGTCTTGTGTGGACTAAATCCCACTAGGTGCCACCTCGAATGAGTAGCATAATGGCCACTGTGTAAGAGCTGTATCATGAGGACAGACAGGAACATTTCTATCATGGATTACGAATAGACCAGCCCAGGTCTGGGTTGCCTCCAGGTCGAACTGAACACTTTGCTCTGCAGCCGATGATGGCTTCTCCTTCCAGGGACCTGGCAAATCTATTTCATCCTGGCATTTAGAAAGATAGATCTAGGCCTCAGGGACCAACTCGCAGGTCAGGAGGCCGCTTGAAGGATTTCGAACACAGAATACGGGATGTAGAAGCCAGTGGAAATCAAATTGGATAGGGTTTTTTGTTTTGTTTTGTTTGTTTTTTTTTTTCTCCAGAGAAAGCAAGCGCCTGACTCCAGTCCATTCGTTTATACGTCAGTCATTTATAAGCCGGTGGCTTCACGCACTGGTACACAGGGTGGATAAGACACAGTCTGTGCCTGCCTCAAGCGACGCAGAGGACTCGGATGGAAAGCCAAGTGCTTGACCTCCGTTAGCCGCAGGAAGCTCTCACCTTGCCCTATCACCACAGCAATCGGTGGTGCGTGGAGGAGGGGATTGGTATCAAGAGTCCTTCATCATTAGTGGCCGCTCCCACCGTTCACAGTAACAGTAACGTGTCACAGAAACGTGTGTGGGTTTCAATGAGAATTCAAATAAGAAAGTGACCAGTTGGGTTGGAGCAGGTCGGTCAAAAAATATCTCTTATTATCTGGTGCCCTGGAGCATTTCAAAGGCCTGGACAGGTACTAGGAGCAGGAGCGTTCTGTCTGAAGACCCGCTCCCCACATCATCTGCCCCGGGCCTCATACTTGCTCAGTCCACAGTAAACAAGGGAAACCAGAGCCCAAAGCTATTAGTAGCATTTAGTCATTCATCAGAGTAGGCTCCATCTCCCATGACTGTGCTCTTCAGAGAGCTCCAGCGTCCTTGGCAGACGGCCATTGTCTCCACCCCATTAGACACCATCAAAGAGAGCCTGCTCCTTTAACGTCACAAAATCCAACACTGGTTTCTGCTGAGAGGCTGCTATTGGTATTGGTCACCCAGAGATCTAAAGAATCCCGGTAGCCTCAAGCCTTGTTTGACACGGAGGAAAAACCCTGTAGGGAGGGGGGAGGAAGATAAAACAGGATGGGGGTGAAAGTAAACTGACTCTAGGAACCCAGTTTCCACTTTTGAGTCCCCTGAAGCCCAACCCTGGCTCCTCTGCAGTTCCCAGCGACCCAGGGAGGCTTTGTGCTGGGACACAGTCTTGGCAGAACATCTAAGAAGCCTGTCACCACCCACTCTGATTTTTCCCAGGGAAGAAAAAAGTACCTGTCAAAAGGACACCAGAATGGCTATATACATAGTGCAAAAATAACAAAATTTCCATCGAGATGAAAAAAAGATGAAGAAAGGCCCTCTACAGTATTTGAAAAAAAAAATCTAAGCAAAACCCTCAGTTGTTTCCTCTGGAGCAAACTCTTAAATAGAGCAGCTGCTATTTACGTCATTATTCCTAACTGTTTAATTCATAACCCCTCTCCTCTCCCCTTTCTCCTCTCCTCTCCTTCCCTCCCCTCCCCTCCCTTCTCCTCTCCTCTTTTCCCTCCCCTCCCCTCTCCTTTCTTCTCCCCCCTCCCCTCCCTTCTCCTCTCCTCTCTTCTCTTCTCTCTCCTCCCCTCTCCTCCCCTCCCCTTCCCTCTCTTCTCCTCTCCTCTCCTCCCCTCTCCTCTCTCTTCTCCTCTCCCCTCCCCCTCTCCTCTCCTCGCCTCCCCTCCCTTCTACTCTCCTCTCTTCTCTCTCCTCCCCTCCCCTTCCCTCTCCTCTCCTCTCCTCGCCTCCCCTCCCTTCTCCTCTCCTCTCCTCTCCTCTCTCTCCTCCCCTCCCCTCCCCTTCCCTCTCTTCTCCTCTCGTCTCCTCCCTCCCCTCCCTTCTCCTCTTCTCTCCTCTCCTCTCCCCTCCCCCTCTCCTCTCCCCTTCCCTCTCCTCTCCTTGCCTCCCCTCCCTTCTCCTCTCCTCTCTTCTCTCTCCTCCCCTTCCCTCCCCTCCCCTCTCCTCTCCTCGCCTCCCCTCCCTTCTCCTCTCCTCTCTTCTCTCTCCTCCCCTCCCCTCCCCTTCCCTCTCCTCTCCTCTCCTCTCC
>LOEQ01010988.1:14536-29775 GCA_001685075.1 Bramus lutescens
TTTGTCTGATGCAGGGTTGGTGAAGATCTTCTCCCATTCAGTAGGTTGCCTTTTTGTCTTAATTCATTGTTGCCCTTATTGTCTGTGCTACTGGGGTTCTACGTAGGAAGTGGTGTCCTGTGCCCATGTGTTGTAGACTACTTCCCACTTTCTCTTCTATCAGGTTCAGTGTGGTCAGATTTATATTGATGTCTTTAACCCATTTGGACTTGAGGTTTGTTCATGGTGATAGATATGGATCTATTTTTTGAAGCCCTCCCACAGGAAAAAATGCTGCAGATTTCAGGCTGTGTTTCTTAGCCAGTTAGGATAGTATAGATTCTATCTTCCCCTCACTGGCTTTACTCTCTGTTATCGTCCTCTGATACAGAGTGTGGCAAGCTAACCAAGTGAATTCCTCCATTAACATATTCTTTTAGTCATTTACAAATGTGTGTGTGTATGTATGTGAGCAAAAAATATATAAACACACATATACATGTATATGGTGTGTTTGTGTGTGCTTGTGAGTGGGGGTGTTATATGTATCTCCAAAAATGTCCAGACCATTCTTCTAGGTATTTTCTCTTCAATCACTCACTCATCCACTTAGTCTTTCTACAACACAGAGAAGACAAAAGGACTTTCTTTAATGTTGTTTCTTCCTTGCATTCTTTAACCCTTTGGATTTCCTCTGCTGTGACTTCTGTTATGTTGACATACCACCCTGAAACAGCTCTCGTAGACAGTAACTTAACAACCAGTCAGCTTGGCCAAGTATTTTGTTATGCTGGTGAGGATAAAGAAATTGATCACTAGCAGAATCAACTAGTTTCCCATATCATTAAGCCACATAATGGCAACTAAAAAGGCAGAAGTCAGTAGAAACATCAGCCTAGGAACCTTGGAGTTTCTTCTGCATGTTGACATACACATTCAATTGAACCAAAAATTTTCCATAGAAACAAGAAGGAAGCAGAGGTTTAATGAGAGAAAGGGAAAAAAAAGTTTACTTACTTACCAAAACAACAACCACAGGGTACAAAAGAGGAAGGCTGCTCTCCTCAAGGTTATGTAAGAACTTCTGGGTTTCGTGAAATTCAGAGGACACAACCTTGAAGACAAAAAATAGGAGAAAGTGAAAGGAAGTTCTTAGAGAATGGAAGTTGACTCAAGGGAGGTGAACTTTATATCATAGCCAACGTACTTATCAGAATTAACCACTAAGCCACTTTAAAGGACAACCATCGTTTATGCATACAAAGATTTGAGCTATTCTCTGCATTGAACTTATGTGATAATATCTACTTTACATAAAGGAAAAATTAAAAATACTAATTAAAAAAGTATAGAAGCAATACTTGCATCATACTAGGAATTGGATTCAGAAAAGAATGTTTCCCTATTTGAAGACACTTTTAAAGCACAGAGTGACTAGCACAGTTACTCTATCAAAATCTTGTGTTGCACATGTAAGGATCAAGAAGGTCCATTCTCTCTGACATTGTCTTCTCAGGTGACAAATGCTTCCAACCATTTTTGTTTAGTACTTACATTCACACAGATGAAGCTATAGCACTGGTCTGTGAGGAAGTTCTGAATGTCACCGCCTGTGTGATCCAGAACTGTGGATGTGACATTAACACACTAGGAGAAAACACATCAGAAGACATTTACAATCTGGACAGACAGACAGACAGACCAATGAATGTAAGTGACTTTACAACAAAGTAACAGAATGATATAAACTCATAGATCCTCGCAGATTCTACAGGAATAGATCCAGGCTGAAGTCTATCAGACCACCACAAGAAAGGTATTTCAATTAACTATGAACTATATATATTATCTTAAAAAATAAAAATGTAGGAAAGTGTTTCAACTAGGGAAAAATAGTGAGGACCGAGAAAACACCAAGGAGCAGGCAAGGAGCCTGGTGTATGTTTCATGAAGAATTGATTACAGTGGATGTTCGGGAACCAGAACAGAAGGGCTGCCTGGACAGTGTGGTGTACTACAGAGGCTTGTAAAATACTGTAGTTCAAGCAGCAGAGCTTACCCCACCTGGGATGACTAAAGGCAGGGAAAGCAATAAGAAATTGCTACAATGATGTCTATTAAAGAGAAATAAGAAGTAAATTTTGGCAGTAATAACCAAAACCATCTTCTAAGAGGTAGCTTCTCTGGAAGTGATGGCACACACCTTGATCCCAGCACGCGGGCCACAGAGACTCGTGAGTCTCTGAGCTCCGTGCCAGCCTTGTCTTCATAGTGAATCTCTGTCTCGACAAACAAATAAAAAGAAGTGACCTTAGACTAGACTAGGAGGGACAGGACCTCATAAAGACTCTGCTAAAAAATATTTCCTATATCTTGGTTTTATCTTGCTTCAAGTTTTTCTTTAATTATAAACAAGAATGTAAGAAACATTATATAGGATTCTCTTATAAAATATAGCTGTAATTATGCCCCCAAGAATTCGCATCTCATGGTTCATTCCTATGTGGCGTTCATCATCCTTTACAATATGTATTTCTGAAATACATATGAACACATGAACTGTAGCCCTAAGATGCCTCACTCAATAGCTTAAGTCCATATACTATTATCAACCACTGAATGATGGGGGGGTTAAGAACTAGTTATAAAACAGATATTAGGTCAGTGATAACTCTTAAGATTTTATTTCCATTTACAATTTGTGCTGAGCCTAAAGTTCAAGAGAACACTAATTTAAAAGCAAAACAAAAACAAAAGCAAATCTTTCCTGGAAGCATATACAATTAACACTGTAAGAGAGACCAAATCGTGCTGTGCATCAAGGTTCACCAAGAAAGTGAATCTTTTGGATGTTAGGAGACAATTTTTCATGGCCTCTAAAGTATCCAAATTATTCCAAAGGCTTTAGCAGCTAATTTGCTCCAGACTCTTTCATGATGTTGGTACAGCAGGCCACGTGCAATGAAAGTAAATCCTTTGCTTCTGCAGACTCACTTAGGTTTTAAGAATTAAGACTATAGATGTCAATCTCACAGAACACATTTCCCAAACATTCCTGATTCATGAAGATCTGTTTCCCATGTAACTGAAGGATGTGCAGGTTTGCCAACATCCACTGCTTAAAGTTAGATTTTCCTAATATCATGTTTTTTCCTTTAAAATGAATTGTTCCCAGATCCATCACAGTTCCCCTTTCCCCATCCTGTCCTCCCAGTCTCTCCCTCCAATCACACCCCTCCTGCCCCATCCACTCCCTTTCCCTTCCCTTCAGAAAGGTGCAGACCCTTCATGTATATCAGTCAGTCAGAACCTAATAGAAGAGGAAATGGGGAACAGCCTTGGATGCTTTGACAAAGGAGACAACTTCCTGAACAAAACACCAATCGTGCAGGCACTAAGATTAACAGTTAATAAATGGAACCTCGTGAAACTGAACAGCTTCTGTAAGGCAGAGGATACCAGCAATAGTATAAAATAGCAGTCGACAGACTGGGAAAAGATCTTCATCAACCACACATCTGACAGGGGGCTAATTTCCAAAATATATAAAGAACTCAAAAAACTAGATATCAGCAAACCAAATAATCCAATTTAAAAATGGGGTACAGATATCAACAGAAAATTCTCAATAGAGGAATCTCAAATGGCCAAGAAACACCTAACATCCTTTGAGATGTTAAAGAAATGACTAACATCCTTTGCTACCAGGGAAATGCTAATCAGATTCCATCTTATACCTGTCAGGATGATTATGAAGGGCCCAGTGCCGGGAAATGACCAACCTAACTGCATTTCTCTAGTAGGAGTTGCATTCACAGAACAAGCTCAGCCCTGCTGGTCTCACTACTGCAATGGCTGTGTGGGGTAAATCGTCTTTTCATGGGGTCTGGAGTCTCAGGTATTCGGCAGGATTAGTGTTACTCTATTGGGATAAGCTGTGTGCATGGAGGCTTAATCGTCTCTCATTTGTTGTCAGGTAAGAATCCAGAATTTCAGAGACAGACCTTGCCATGTAGAATTCTTGATTTGGAAGAACTGACATAGTTTAAAAACTCCCTTTTGCATACACATTCCTGAGGTGTGATGAAAATGTGAGCCTTATAATATGTTAAGCTTCTAAACATTAAAAAAAAAAAAAAGAAGAAGTGAATTTCTTGAGGACAGAGTTTGGAATAGTTGAGAAAGGAAATATGGTTTTTAACACTAGCAAATGCTGAACGGGGTTTAAACCTTTGCCAAATATATGAAAGAAGAGCAGTTTTAACTCAAGAAAAATAGCATATATTTTTAGTCACCAAAGAATAATCTCTGAGTGTTGGATAGATACCATTCTATGCTGTAACCACAAGAACAGCAGAATGACCTAAAGGCCTAAATATATTTCTGTAAAAGGATGTAATACACATGAAATTTTTAAATTTAAATGAAAGAGTACTACATGGAGTATAGTTGAAACCATTGATAAATTTGAGACAATCTTTAAGACGCAGAAAAATGAACTTCTAATGCTTGAACAAAGATATCACCAAATACAACAGAGACCCTGGACTATTAATGACAACCCGATACATTTGAAAGTCAGTTTTGACATCTTTCTGTGAAAGAGGAGGAGCAAGCTGGATTATACCCTGTGTATTAGCAGGTAACTGCTTGTCTTACATAGTTTACAAGCAATAATCTGCACCCAACGAAACTAACGCTTTACTACTACCCTGCTTCTTAATTCATTTTCACACATCTTTGTATTGGAATAGATTCATCTGCAGGAGTTCTGTAGATATGCATTTGGTTTTGTGTGTGCTCGATAAAGGCATAGGTGTGGCATGTGCACACCATTGCATTGTGCAGAGATAAAGGGATAGGTGTGGCACGTGCACACCATTGCATGTGTGCAGAGGTAAAGGCATAGGTGTGGCATGTGCACACCATTGCATGTGTGCAGAGATAAAGGCATAGGTGTGGCACATGCACACCATTGCATGTGTGCAGAGGTAAAGGCATAGGTGTGGCACGTGCACACCATTGCATTGTGCAGAGATAAAGGCATAGGTGTGGCACGTGCACACCATTGCATGTGTGCAGAGATAAAGGCATAGGTGTGGCATGTGCACACCATTGCATGTGTGCAGAGGTCAGACAGCTTTGGGCATCTGTCCTCACCTTCTACTCCATTTGCAAAAGGATCTGTTGTCTGTTGACTTGTACACAAGGCAAGGAGGCCAAGAGATCTCTGAGGAGTTCTCCTGTCTCCATCAGCTCACAGCAGGATGCTGGAACTGTGTCTAACTCTATATGGTTTCTAAGGATATAAACTCGGGTGCTCACGTTCACACAGTAAGCATCTTTCTCACTGAGCCACCTCCGTAGCTTCATTTTATGTTTTTAAGCAAAGGCCTAGACAGTGGTCTAATCCTCGAGCCTTTTGTTTTGAATTCTAAGAATACCTTGCCTAGGGATAAAAGTTTGCATCATTTCTTTCCTTCATAAACATGTACACAGTAGCCACTCCACCTAAAAATGGTGTTTTTCCCCACTAGCTCTTGACTCTTTCTCTCACTCAGTCTCTACCGGTCACTGTGTTGCCTAGATTCCAGCATTGAATGGGTTTTCATAGGTGTCCTCAGAGATGTGATATTTGACATTCTCTTTCCTCCTGTCCTTGCAGCTGAGGGACAATCAGATGTGAGATGACATCCCTAAATTCTGATCTCATTTGAAACGTATAAATGAGATTCCATCGACTTGGAGTGGGTGGCCCCTGTGGAAGTCTAAAGCTTTGCCAGTATCCCTAAGTTTTGCTTGCTTTTGGGCTTTGCATCAAGCAGCCCTTGGAGGATCTATCATGTCAGAGAGCCTTTGGAGAACTGGTGGATTTCCTAATCAGGAGATTTCTCTCCAACTCTCCTCTGGCCTTTGCTGTACTGTACCCCAGGATCTTGGCTTATTTAATTAACTGAACACGTGTGCTCTGATGGGAGAGGGAGTTTACATTGCACAGTGTAGGTGTATCAGAATATCACACAGAAAGACATGAGGTGGTCTGGAGGGATGGAACAGGGCCAGCGAGGAGACAGAGAAAGGGGATGAATACAGCTCCACCCTTGCGGGAAGGGGTTGCTTTTATTCTGCAGTGTGAGAACTGAATTCCAGGCCTGATGCATGCTAAGCAAGCAACAGAACACTGTGTCATGACATTAGTCTAAGAGAACAAATTTTGTAATGTCCAGAATGGACTTTCCTACAAGGACTACATCCTGTATGTATAAAACCAATTTACTGAATGAATAGACCTGATTTCCTCAAAATACTAACAACATTGGCTGGTAACTCGAGCTAGTCTACTGCTCTATTGTTCTGAATATTCACCATTACATTGGTTAGCACTTACAAACATTGACATCATTTCTACGCAGGCAAAGGTATAGAGGGCATTTTTATAAATGATCTGCCTAAAAAAGCAAGGGGAGAACATGGGAGAGCTTGGAGGGGAAGAAAGCAGAGGGAATAATTTGCAATTATATTATAATCTCTTTTTTTCTCAAAAAATTCAAAAAATATAAAATTTATCACATAAAGTAATACAATCCAGAAAAGGGCAAAGGTGTTTTTAAAACAGAGAAACATAATAAGATTACACTAGTTCTTTTGTTAGTAATGTTCTAAAACCATGACAACCAATTATAGCAATAAACAAATTTCATTGAATATGGTTCTAATGCAATTGATAGCAGAGTGAGATACATAAAGTCCACTATATTTGGACTTTCTTGTCCTCTCTAGTACTTACAAAAAAACTGGCTAATGTCCAAATAAACTGCATATATTCAGCAGAATGGTGTGAGGGCAGCTTCTAGTATGGCACACATTATACAAACATGTACACAAATACACTCATATGTATGCACACAACCCACATTCCAACTGCAATGAGTCCTTGCCCCTGTTCAGAATGGACCCAAGAGAACAAGTAGTTTTGAAGTGTCTTTCACTATTAACTGAGTTCAGCATCTGTGGTGGTTTGAAAGAAAATGGCTCCCATAGGGAGTGGCACTATCAGGAGGTGTGACCTTGTTGGAAGAAGTGTATTACTGTGGGGGTGGGATTTGAATTCCCTGGGACCAGCACCATGCACACCCTCTCTCTAGAGCTGTCCCATGAATTCCAGCCATTCCTCAATAATCCTGGCATCATGGCATGCTGTCTTCACTGCACCTTTGCCTTCAACATCACAGCTGCACGTCTGGCTCATCAGGAAGCTCATCACAGGTAACCCACCCCAGCTACAATTTACCATAGCAGCTTTCTAAAGCCTTGGTGCAGGTCTCTGTGCATTCTGCATGCTAGTAAAATAAGAAACCTGTGGACAACGCCAAGTTCTCAAGTTCTGCTGCAAGCTCGAGATACAGACGGACTACGAGAGGGACCACTTTCTATCATAGCTGTAACCTCTGTGTCAGTGTGGCAGAAAGAGAGAGAACACGCCCTTCATCAGGACCATTCCTGTTGTCCCTGCAGAACACAGCACTGGGGTTTCTCTTCATGTCAGTCTTGTTAACCAGACCACCCTTCGTCCACAGCTATTCTCAGCACACGCCCCTCCCTTGCTAGCAGGAGTATTTCTCACTTCTTCCCGCTCTTCCATTATCTCTCACTCTAAAGCTGGCAGTCGACAGTGCTCCAGACTGGATGCTACATCGTCTGGAAATTTCCTTTACTGAAGTATCCCATTCCTTCTGCATTCCACCTCACAAGAAAGTTCAGGACACAGGCAAGATGTAGCCAGATTCTCTTCCACACTATAATGTAAATGGCTTCTGGCAAAATTCTCAGGAGAACCCCATCCCTCTCTGAAACTTCTGAACAGTTTTAGTGTCCACACTTTCACCTTCATTCCCCTGCATGTCCGGAGGGGGGAGGGGGAGACTTTTAAGCTCTCCTTACAGAATTCCAGGGCTCGATGGAGCCACAGATTCAAACACTTTCACATCCCTCTGAAACCCAGCTGCAACAGCCTACGAGCTAACTAGTGTAGCTACCGTCAGAGCAGCAGCCCCACATCGCAGTGTAACTTTTTTGTCGTGACAGAAGACGTGATGTAAACAACCGAAGAAAGGAGAGATTGGTTCTGTTCCCCTGTCTGGGCAGTTCACTGTGCGTCAGTGCTGAAGGCAGGAGTCCAGGACAGCTCCTGCTTGTGGTAGCAGGAACTAAGGTTGCTTGCTACATCACTACTGATTGGAAAACAACTTAGGCCAGAGTGTGGCCAGACTGTAACTCTCAAACCTGTGATCAGTGACCTGCTTGCTACCAGACCTCACCTCTTACAGGTTCCAGAGACTTCTAAAAGGACCACCAATGGGACACCATGTGTTCAAACACACCAGTCTAGAGGGGCCTCTCACATTCAAACCCAAACAGGCCCCACTCAACAGTGCCTCCTGGGAGTACCTCTAGAGAGCTCTTTCTCTGAAATTTAATGCCCAGAAAAAAAATCAATCAAATGATGGCAGCAAGATTGACCCTGAAGTCCCACGATTTTAGTATCAGTGGCACATGCATCCATGTGTGTGTAGTAGGATATGCGTCTCTTAACAAGTAGGCTTCTCCATTTAACTTGGAGCCACCTATACATGAATTTGGTGTTTTCCATTATGTTACAGGTAGACATTTGGGTCATCCCAAATCTATGTTGCAAAATTCTTCACAGGCAATTAGCATAAGCATACCCAATCTCTTCCCTCAGCTTCAATGGGAAACATTTCTCCTATTCACATTAGTGAAACAGTCCCCCCATTGTGTGAGGAACAGCCCCACACCCACACTGATCTGCCCTGCAGATTTCAGCCGTGTGACTTCATCATTTTTATATGCTCTTTCAGAGACAGACAAAAGCTCTCGCTGTAAAGAGTTATAATATTCACCATTCTGTGCTTTTCTGTAAATTACAGACTGAAAAAAAAATGAAATACCACAAAATAAATCTGCTTTCATAATGGAAGAGAAATCTATATAAAACCAGATAAATCCCTTTCCAAGGGAGCTACTTCTTTCAGACTTTACTATAATCCAGTCAAACGTCAAGATTTCATACTGATGCTTTTCTTTCATCTGTGCTTGAGAGATATTAATTAACAAAAAGCATTTTGCATCTACCAACACCTACATTCACACACTGATTACAAGGCCTTGTATAAATTAAAAGCCAGAAGATTCCTTTAATTGTTAAACAAAGGAGAAGCTCATTGAGTGACTGTAAAGATAAGCACATATAACACTGTGCTGGTGCACAGAGTTGTTCGGTCCCAGCAGTTAAAGAGCAAAACATCCTGGTGAATGTGTGTGGTTTAAGAATTAGCAAAGCGAGAAGCCAGAGAGAACACAGCAGGAAGGGCAGTTCCTTCCAACATCCACCAAGATTCTTTAAGGCTATCCAGACTTCAGTTGTGGAAAAATGAGGTTGACAACATGAGGAAGCATGAACGTTCTCACTCTGCTAGGGATGCTGTGGTTCTGGGAGCACAGAACACTCAAAGCTGTCGGCCGAAACACTCTTGTGGGGCAAAGTTTCAGCAGAGAGGCCTACACTGATAAAAAGAATTAGACAATGCATAACTAAAAGGTCCATGACAGCAGGAGGACAGCAGGGATGGATGTCCCAGGGACAACAGGGCTGCGGTGTCCCTCCTCCGGAAAACAACTCTAGGAGGAGCGTCACCCCATTAAGCTAGGAACTATTTGATAAGCCCAAACTTTCCCTTAATACTACATAAAATTATCTGTCTTAAAAAAGAATACCTGCGGGATTTCAAAGAAGTATGAGAAATGAAGGAATAAAAAGCAAAGTTGATTCACTGGGAAGACCAATCTACAAAACAGAATCAAACTAACCTAACGTTTAATACACTAAATGAAACTATACACAATCAGCTTTGGAATGCTTAGAAACAACAGGAAAAAAAAAACACTGCAGAAATGAAGAGTAAAGTAGCAAGTTAACAGATTTTCTCAGGCTTGAAAAGAAATACAGAGTGGAAAGTAAGAAGATTCTAGACAAATAAAAACAAAGAGAAAGTAATAATTAATCATGTCCATCTATCTAAAAAGGAGCAACCTCTGAAGAGGAAAATTAAAGTAACAGGAAATACTAAGAACATGGATGGCACAAAAATTGTTAAATAAAAGGGTTAAAATTATAAAATTAAAAGCACAGGATGTACCTCAGAATACCCAGCAGAAGAAGCCACTAATTTTAATATAATAGTTGGTTCCATGTGGATGACCACAGCACCCCTGGGGGAGTCCAATGAGTCTTTCACAAGAATCACACATGAGCTATCCTGCATATCAGATATTTACATTACTATTCTTAACAGTAGCAAAATGACAGTTATGAAGTAGCAAATAAATAATGGTTCGTGGTCACCACAACAAGGGAACTATATTAAAAGGTCACAGCATTCGGAAGGTTAAGAACCAGTGCCCAAGAAGAATGGACAAGATGGAGCATGCTTCAATCATAGTATTGAGAAAATGAAGGATCTTAGGGAAAGAGGAGACTAACAACATTAGACTTGAATGGTTTGTGGGCTTTGTCAAGGAAGACACTCTCATACCACAAGAATCTGTGACAGCTAATTCTGCCCAGTCTTTGGATACTTACATTTAGCTCCTTTTTTAGCACTTCCTTGAGAAGATGCCCTGCAGATTCTTCGTCTTTTGTGTTCACAACCACACAAATATCTTGTGAAATTTTCTCTGAAATTAAAAGTAAAAAAAAACTTTATCATTCAAAGAAAGCATAGAACAAAGCCTTATTACCTAAAAACTTGTGGTTGCTTGATTTTCATCCCCCTTGAGTAAGATGAGGGAGAGTCTAGCCTCAGGGCAGGTAGAGTAGTAACCTGAGCTACATGCTGAGGCATCCTGGATTCTGTACCCCAACCAGGCCATTGTATCCTTACATCACACACAATGCAGTAGGCACCCATCAAGCACATGGACAAGCTCTTGGTTTACATTTTACAAGGAGTAACTGGAAGTGACCATCGTTTATGTGACCACCACCAAATATTGTTGATCAGGAGGAATTCCCCTGGTTCTCAGATAGTCCCACTTATAGATAGCTACTTCCTTCAAACCATTCCCAGGTTTTTCTTTGGCTTCTGCCTACACTGTCAGTTCAAGACAGCTACATTACAGTTGGGATTCTTAGCACAGGAAATGAAAATGGTTGAATTTTTCTCAAACTTGTTAGCTTATCTGAGATAGCTCAAAAGTTTAAATATAAACCATCTGACATGGTGGCATTCACCTCTGAACTTTCTGTGCATTCTCCCAAAAGATATGAAGTCCTCCTCTATAGGGATCTGAGGTACTAAGGAACATTACTACAGCCGTCGAGTATGGAGTCTTGAACTAAGAAGGAAAAAAATACTAATTTAAAATAGTATTTCCCAATCAAAACTGGCTGGGTCAGCATTAACCTCACTGTATAATACATGGGTGGCTTATATAATATGTTTTCTACAGGAATTAATCAATTAATATTTTTTCAAGCAAAGCTAGATAGAACAGTTAAGATAATACCACCTAAGTGATAATACTCCTTTTACTAATTTTCATTTGACCAGGAATCACATTTGTTACAAAGTTAAAGTAATGTAGAGAACATGGCAACCATGGAGAAAAGAATTATTGTGAATATGTACAATAAGTCAGAGCCTTCACTGTAGAGAAGGGGACAGACACTCATAAGATCCTGGGGTTCTTAGTAGTAGGAAAGGGACACAAATCCAAAAATATTACACTTACAGACCTACAGCTACCTCAGAAGATCAAAATGGGCATGGTAGAAAGGATGTGGAACACTTGGTGAACCTGCAAACATTCTGATATTCCTTCATTGCCACCCTCACATTTAATGCCTCAGTGTAAGCATATACGATTATCTAAGAGTTACTTCTCTTGTCTTCATGCCAGGATATTGAAATGCAGGTGTCCATAAACCACACCTTCCTAGAGGGATACCACACTTGTAATAGTTGTTATAAAAAGCTGATCACACACTCTTTGCTCAGACCCTGCCGCACTAAGCTATGTAAACACAGTCATTCCAGTGCATTGAGAAGAAGGACATCCCTCTTCTGAATGAGGACCTGCAGCACCAAGCTATGTAAACACAGTCATTCCAGTGGACTGAGAAGAAGAGCATCCCTCTTCATCCCTCTTCTGAATGCGGACCTGCCGCAATAAGCTATGCTACCTTACATCACCTCTTCTCTCCGGCATCTACTTGCTTACTTGCTACGGTTTTATTATTCCCATAAGTCTGGATGCACACAACCCTAATAAAATCCATTCCTACTAAGAATAGAGACAAAGGAGCCAGCCTGGAAGTGCTATGGAACATCAGCAAGTTATGAAAGACAGACTGCTGACAAAATAGATGAAGCTGTATAATCAAATGAGATTAGAACCTAGCCTGGAAAGGTGAGTGGGCTTTGCTTAGGAGTGGAAGCAAGGAATCTGAAGGAGCTCACAGAGATAAAAATGAAAATAAGATGAAACAGGTTGGTGTAAGAAAAGTACCCATAAGCATAATGTGGTCTATAGGCAGCAAAATGAGTAAGAGGTGTTGAGCAGGAAAGGCTAAGGCAGGATATCCATCGAGGCCAAGGTCATGAAATCCCCTCCCAAAAGACTCTGAGGACAAGGTCACCATCCTCCATTCAGAGTCTGTTGAAATGAAGCCAACACAGTCGATATACATGAATTTAAACACTTGGAAGGAAATGTGGCTCTCCAGCATCCTTGTAAATGCCTAGGAATACTTCTAAATGTGTCTAATACACAAAAAGATGAATGTATAACTACAAAGTGACTGCCAACACAACAACAGTCAATGTGTCAGCACTACAATCACTTTTGACAAATTGATAAACTACATATAATTAAGAATTGCTTCAATAAAAAGTAACATATAAATTGTTCCCTCTTTGTTCTATTATACTCCTATGCACGTATACCCACTCTGCCCAAGGTAAATTACTAGTACCAAAACTAAAACCAGCAGTTGTCTACCTTTTTAAAACAAAATTATTCCAACAATTGAATTTTAATTATATTTGGCATATATCTTAGACTGTATTTCAACTATTCTAAATATAGAACTTTTACTTAGTAATCTTTCATTGCCATGTAAATTTTGCGATAAGTTTCTGTAATTCAGAGTTTTTAAAGAAATAACAACATCAAATATTAAATTTTTCAATGATCTTGATTCAGTCCCCAAGTTTTTGATATTTTCCTTAATTATTCCAAGCTAACGGTGGTGTTTAGCACAGAGTCGTTTACAGTTTGTTTTCGATGGTTCGTTGGTAATACTGCCAACTGACATTTTAATTTTATTTTCTATTTCAGTGCAAAATTAGTTTTATCCGGATCTTGCAATAATTTTGTTAAGTTTGTTTATAAGCTCTAGTCTTATATACACACACACACACACACACACACACACTTCTAAACACAGGATAAAGTCTTTTTTTCCTTGGTAAATCATAATTGTATCTGATAATTTTTAAACAGAATTTTATAATATCATTAAGTCTGTTATATTTATAATAAACAGTTATATTATTTACAGGTCAGAAGTATTTTTATCTATTCTCCACAAAATTGTATAAAATTGATAAAACTTCTGTAATTTTTAGAGTTCATGAGTAGAGTTGCTGTTTTAAAATATGAGTGCTCATAAGCTCTATTCTATATCAGTTTAAAATGCTGTGTTTGTCTCAAATTGTGTCCATCTAAATTCTTATGACTGTTAGCAAACAGTGTTCATAATGACTTCAGTGTTCACAGAAATTTAATGTTCCTTTTTTCATTTGGTGATAATTATATAAGCCTTTTGTATTTGTCCTGCTTATCCTTGCGAAAGTACTAACCACTGTATTAGCATTTTCTTGGAATAGTATTTGGAATTAGAGTGGTATGTAACACTATAAATGCATACACCTAATCCATCACCCACTGAGCACACAGTTATGTGGATAGGGAGTGAGGAATCCTATGGAAATAATAAAGTAAATGAAGCAAAGAATTGCCATGTCATGGATCTGCGAAACCAGGGAAAAGCATGGCAGCTTCCTCTGAGGTTCTTGCATGCTTTAAGCTTAAAAACATTAGAAGAAAATGTGTCCTTACTTTACAAAACAAATAAGATACAAAGACAAATACATTAGACTATATTAATAGTAAAAGATACTAAAATTCCCAACCTTAAAGATCATGAGAGCAAAACCTAAGTGAAGAGGATCTAGATTCAAGATGTGAGACCAAGAAACAGTGATAAACGGTAGTGTTCTCCGTGTGGCCAGCTCACATAATAAAGGTCCCACCGTTTGTTTACCACTCGGTGGTCTGAGCCGCACCAGCTGTTTGCCCTCTTATACTTTCTGTGGACCACATGTATATGTCCTCTACTAAAAATGACAATTTCACCATCTGCTCCTCCTCTGAGACCAGACTAATAGAAATCTCCAACTATCTCTTGGGACTCAAAGGCTCCGTCTGGTGGACTATGAGAAGTCACTCACAAGCCATGTTCTTCCCTACCTCAATGCTCTTCAGACCACAGGTTTGCTAACGACTCAGTGAGCTCCTAGCCTGAACTTTGGGAAGTTCTGAAAGTGATCTAACACAGAGCCAGACTGGAATCTCGGCTTAGCTAACACTAACTTTGTATAACTTGGAAATTATAAAAGCGTCCTCTCTTTACTGCCTACCATAGCTGATTAGCCCCTTGAGTAGTGTAACTCTTCTGAGGTAACAGGTCAGTTTTCTTTCATCTTCTTACATACTGTGGCAATTGGAGAACAGTGAGTTCGGAAAGACATGGTGAGCCACGCATGCACTGAGTCTTTCTACTTCTAATGGGAAACGATGAAAGAAAATGAACCCCAAAGAACCAGCACGTTTATCTGCATGTCTCTCCAAGGTTTCCAGTTTAACAGATTCTCCCAATACTCTAAATATGACATGTAAAAACAACTTGTTAAACAACTGTAAGTATCGGGAACTGAACACGCATTTAATAATAAAGTCTTAGAAAAAGTCAATTCAATATCTGAGATGCTTCTGGAAGCATTAGGTCATTCCCTGGTAGTGTGTTCAAGTATGAACTGAGAAAAGAAAATTTGATGAATATCTTGCATATCACCATAGAACCTTCAGCTGGCGATGGATGGAGATAGAGACAGAGA